>BPLR01020092.1:0-229612 GCA_021605095.1 Caerostris extrusa | reverse complement strand
AGGGATGGGCAAAAATTTTTTTTTTTTTTTCGGTCGCGGGCCAAAAATAATAAAATAAAAAAAGTTTGGCGGGTCAAGATAAATTTTTTCGAAAATTTTAAAAACAATATACAAGTATTACAATTTAAATATGTTAATGAGATGGAAGAAATTGCGATTTTATTTTTAAGAGTTCCTTCTCATTAACATATTTAAATTGTACTTACTTGTATATTGTTTTTAAAAATTTAGAAAAATTTATCTTGGCCCACGACAGAAAAGGCTTGCCCATCCCTGGTCTAGGAAAATTGCAAGTTATATAGAATAGCCCTTGGCGTTGTTTTCCGGCAGAATGAAATCGTATCTCTCATTTTTTTTTTGTAAAATTAAAGGTTAGACAAAAATTATACGCATATATAAAAAAAGTAAAAATATATATAAAAAACAAATAAAATAACCAGAACTTTAGTTCTGACAACGGCTTTTTTTGGGGGGTATTAATGCTTTTATTACAGATTCATCGTTACGGTTCACACGTTCAGCAATCACAAATTTTAATCTTATCCAATATTTTTATGGCATCGACAACTGGTCCCTAATTGTACCAATTTTTAATTTAAATTCTTTTAACTTTTTATCTCACTTTATTTATTTTTAATTTTCTAGTACCATTTTTAAATGTTTAGAAACTTTTATTTGTTACAATATACTTAACCTTAAGCAGCCAATTAATATCTCAAATTTTTTATGTGAATTAAGATGAGGAGATTAAGGGGATCTATCCCCATTGGTACTCCGTAATCGATATGCCAGTTGCTAATCTACATGTTCTACAGTTGCTAATCTACATGTTTTTACAGTTGCTAATCTACATGTTCTACAGTTGCTAATCTACATGTTCTACTAGTTTTACAGTTGCTAATCTACATGTTCTACAGCTGCTAATCTACATGTAAGGGGTTCAGAATATGCATAAACACATTAAATATGTGATGCTTTTTAATCGTTCAAATTTATATCTAGAGTAATTTATCTTGGGTATCCTTGTTAAAAACTACATTGATGGTTGATAATCAGGCAAAATCACTCATGGCCCGTGGCAGATTAAAGTACTCCATTTATATTGAAACAAAAGATGCTTGCATAACATAATACATACAGTTTTTTTAAAGAGATACAAATTAGTTTATTGCAATGAGAACTATTTTTAGATATCAATTTAATAAAGAGATAAAAATTGTAAATAAAATATCAGTGAAAGTACTTTTTGATGTTTTTATTTAGACGTGTGTATATTCATGAATTACAATGTTAAAAATATTATTCTGTGATGTATATAGATATATTAAAATAGAATACTCATCGAAAACAATAGTTTCATAAGTAAGAAATAAAAAAAAAAAATTAAAGATATGAATATTATGCTTCAACAAATTTTTTTTTTTTTAAATAAAAGGATAAAAATTAATTTCTTTAGAAGAAATAAATTTTGTAACTAATTTTTGTTAATGGGTATTAACTATTAATGTTAATAGCAATTAACAGTTAATTTTAATTATTAAATTTAACATTCCATAATTATTTTAAGTTATGTATATGAAAACTATACAACCAACAGCATTAATTTGAATTGTAACATAGGCTATATTTAGCTAAAGACCTACAAAGTGAAATGCTACTTTTTCTGATACACTTTCGCTACTACAAAGTGAAATGCTACTTTTTGTGTTCGCTAATTGCATTATATATATTTTTTTCTCTCATCTGCAGAAAATTAAATTTTCTAACTCAATGTTCTGGACTGTGAAAAGGATTAAATATGATAGGCTCAAGTTATGTAACAATTATTTATTGTTTTTTTTTAAGTTACATTCAGACATACTTCAAAGTTTATTACAAAATAACAGGACACATCTCTGAGTATGAGTGTAGTATAACAAATATATGATTGATATGTACTCAATTATGATAGAAATAATTTCAAAATGTTCAATGATTTTATTTATGAAGAAAAGATGGATCAAAAATTTCTTTGCTTTAATCCATCAAAATACAGAGGGTTATATAAAAATTAAAAAAGTAAAATAACATTTAATTTTTACACTAAATGTAGGATATATAAATGATCTTCTAATAAATTACAACATGATAGCAGTTTTCAACACTATACAATCAAAATTATATATATATATATGTAATGAAATAAATCAAAATGAACCAAAATCTTTAAACAACACACACACCAAAAAAATCTTTTGACAAATCATTATTATTTTTTAAGAAATCTACAGAAATAATTTAGTAGAGTTGATATTTTAATCTTTAAACATTGACATGTACATATTATTTAGTGAGAAAAAAAAAATTATTTAAAAATATAAAATGAAATACAACTTACTTTTTTATAAAGAATAAGTATTAAATTATTCTTTAAAAAAAAAAAAGGTTTCTAAAGTAGAAAAAATAAAAATATTAAAAAAAAAAAAAAAATTTTAATTTCACTTTTAATTAACTATTTATAAAAAGTTAATAAACTTCAGTTAAAAAGTTTAACTAATAAATAATTAAAAAAATACAAGTTTAAAAACTTTTTTTTTATAAATTTACATTAATGCAAATAAAAACTTGATTAAAAAATAAGTTGCGTTGTTCCTTATCCCACTGGTTGATAGCAACATCTAGACCAAGTCTATGAACCCGTGTGTTCTCAAACAATGAAAAACCGCTCCAGGACTTGAGCGCAACTGGCAACCAATGCAAATCAAGATACTATAAGGGCAGGAGTTGTTCGACTCAAGCTACATTACGGATAAACGTTTAGGCTTGACATATGACGTTGAGCACGAAGATAGCACTGTGGTGCCTAGCAAGGATTATCAGTTCGGCTCTACTACCAGCCCCAATTAAAGCAACACGAGGACATTTACAATCATACCATTTATGTATGGGGCATTCCTCAAGAGGAGTTGATAACTAATTTGACCCTAAAGGCAAATTCCCAGAAAGAGAGACAGGCACCATCAGTAGAATTCTTAAGGCTGCCCTCTTTGGCTGGCTTATTTAAATTAAGGTCACATTGTAAATGTCCATAATTTTAAATATATAAATAATACAAGACAATTTTAGTATATAATAATACTTTTAATCCAACAAAATACTTAAAATTATAAGAATTCATAAATACATAGTTATAGTATACAGCATAATACATATATTTTTTAATATAGCCAACTACTTATTATAAAATTAAACAAAAGTTAAATTAAAAAAAATATGATTTAAAATGCTTTTCATACTTCAAAGAGTTAGCAAATATTTTAAAATTAGAAAATATTTTGTCTGAATTTCCAATGTTACGAGAAAAAAAAAGCATTTGCTAAATAAATTTTCACAGGTATCAAAATGAATCAAATCTTTTAAAAACAAATAAGAAAAGTCAGTCTCTCCCCCTCCCACACAGAAAAAAATTCTTTGAGATAAAGTTTTTTTTTTTTTTTTTTTAGCAAGATAATATATAACTTGTATTTTATTTCTAATTCTTTAAAGAAAGAGAAATTTCTACAGTAAAAAACATAAAATACTTGCAATAAATTTTAATTAATTATTTGTAAACAGTTACTTAACTTAATATGTGTTCAAATTATAAAATATGATATATTATACGCAACTAAAATGAATTATTAGAGAACAATAAAAGTAAAAAAAAAAAAAAAAAAAAAACTTAACAGAAATAACAAAATGAACATAAATGTAAGTAACAAAAACCTTTCAATAAAATAAGTAAAAATAAAGTACATAAATGCTTGAACGTATGCAAGTATATGTAGTATAGTAGGAAGTATATGTAATTCTATTCTATTAAGATTTCTTATTAATAAAAAAAGATGTTTTAAAAAAAGGATGCTTTGAATAACTAAAATCACATTGGAAAGGTTCATAATTTAGATATACAAACACAAGATAATTTTAATATAAAAGCATACATGTTGAACAAGAAAGTTTAAATTGTATAAATTCAAAAATAGCATTTCATAGAAAAAAAAATTTATACAGCCAGCTACTTATTATAGTTTAATTTTAACTTAAAATATATATATAAAAAAATACAAATTATAATACTTTTATACCTCAAAAAAAGTTTGTATATGAAAGTTAAAAGGCATGATAATTTTAACAATTTTAAAGTCTTTTTGTCTAAATTTCAAAATTAAGGTAAAAAAGTATTTGCTAAGTAAATTTTGAAAACACTTTCATTTTTTATTTTGAAGAACATAAAATGCTTTTTAATAAATCTAAACTTTTACCATGACAGTTGCCTTCACCGACATATAGAATACATAATTAATATAACATAATATATACTAATTTATGTAAATAAAATGAAACAAAACATTTGAATCAATATTAAAATAATAAGTAGTAAAATAAAGGATATAATGTAAAAAAGCATGCACAAATGTATAACAAGTTTTCAATATACTTTAAATTGCATTGTGACTAATCACATTATTTTTTATTGAACATGGATCACTTTTTAAAATTCTCTGTTTGTGAATTTGAATAGTTCGAGGAAGTGTATTAGTTTGTTTAAGCAATGAATTTTTATTTAATTAAAACGATTATTTAATCAATCAACTTTCTTTTTTTTTTTTCCAACATTAAGAGTATTTTTTGACTTCGCTTTCTTTATAATTAAATCAGTTTCAGAATCCTGAGTAATCTTCCTTTTTGTGCATATTGTTTTAGTTTGGGAAATTTTTGTATCATTCTTAATTTTTGACTTCCTTTTCCTCGGAAATTTAATGCTATCTGAAAGTTTAAAATCAGTTGTTCTGGAAATTGTTTGCATTTCCCGTTTCTTAAATGTCTGGTTTACTGTATTTTTACTTAAAGATTGCAATGTTTTATTACTAGGCATTTTAATATTGAATTGACCAATTGTATTATCTTCATGCAAGTAACTGTTAGATAAGAATTGATTAATGTCCTTAAATTTAATTATATTTTGACATTCAGTTTTGCTTGAGGTTATATTATCAGCTGCATAGTCATTAAATGAATGAACTTTGGTAATATTATTACTTGATATCCTATAACTGCAAGTTTGATGACTTAAACTTTCTGATTCTGACAAACATTTTAAAGTTCTATTAATTTCTTCTTTACTTTTAATTTTAACAAATTTACGATTTCCTATTCTTTTCGTCGTAGTTAAACTATCAGACTGATTAGGATATAATAGAGTATTGTCTTTATTATATTGTATTTTTCAGCAGATAATGTAGTAGACAGTTTTATGCTATATTTTGTATAGATTGGTGTAATGCCTAATGCAGCATTTGGGGACAGAAGACTAACACAATTAGAAGATATTTTACTGCTAACAGTTTTACATTGTTCCTTTGAAAAGAAATCTAGTTCAGATATAGTTTCATTTTTGTGGCAAAGAAGTATTATTAATAATTAATTTTTTTGAATGTTTTACATTTTTTTTTTGACACAATCAAGTTGATTTGAGGGAAGTGGACTATTACGCACTGGAGATGAAATATCATTGAGGAATTGCAATTTTGGATTACTTTCAGAATCCTCAGTATTAAATAAATTGAAAAGAGCAGTAAAAATATTCAATTGATCTTTTAAAGAGCTTTCTTCATGTTCACTGTCACAAAATTGTAAAACATTTTCTTTTTTTTTTTTGAATTTGTAGAAAAACAATCAACATCAGTTCTTGTCTCTACATTTGCAGTTTTTATTCTATAAGATTCTGTACTTGATTTAATTAAGACTAAATTGAGATTAGTACTTACTGGATCAGATGTTTTTGATTTTCTGTATCACATGCATGTGCAGGCTTTGGAATTTTACTTAGATTTGGTTTGCCACAATTAAGTTGATTTGAAGGCACCGGATTAATCATCACCGAGGGAGAAATGTCATCGATAATCTGCAACTGTGGCATATTTTCAGAATTGTCAGTAGTAATAAATAAATTTAAATCTTCTAAAGGGCTATCTTCTTCAGACACTTTATTTAAGGAATCACTATTGCAAAATCTAAAAATACTTTCTTTTCTGAATTTGCACAAAAACTATCAACAACATCAGTTCTTGTCTCTACATTTGCAGTTTTTATTTTATAAGATTCTGTACTTGATTTAATTAAGACTAAATTGAGATTTGAACTTTTTGGATCAGAAGTTTTTTGACTTTCTGTATCACAAGCATGTGCAGACTTTGGAATTTTACTTAGATTTGGTTTGCCACAATTAAGTTGATTTGAAGGCAGTGGATTAATCATCACCGAGGGAGAAATGTCATCGATAATCTGCAACTGTAGCATATTTTCAGAATTGTCAGTAGTACATAAATTTAAATCTACTAAAGGGCTATCTTGTTCAGACACTTTATTTAAGGAATCACTATTGCAAGATCTAAAAATACTGTCTTTTTCTGAATTTGCACAAAAAACTATCAACATCAGTTCCTACCTCTGTATTTGTAGTATTTATTCTGTAAGATTCTGTACTTGATTTAATTAAGACTAAATTGAGATTAGTACTTACTGGATCAGATGTTTTTCGATTTTCTGTATCACATGCATGTGCAGGCTTTGGAATTTTACTTAGATTTGGTTTGCCACAATTAAGTTGATTTGAAGGCAGTGGATTAATCATCACCGAGGAGAAATGTCATCGATAATCTGCAACTGTGGCATATTTTCAGAATTGTCAGTAGTAAATAAATTTAAATCTTCTAAAGGGCTATCTTCTTCAGACACTTTATTTAAGGAATCACTATTGCAAAACCTAAAAATACTTTCTTTTTCTGAATTTGCACAAAAACTATCAACAACATCAGTTCCTGCCTCTGTATTTGCAATATTTATTCTGTGAGATTCTGTACTTGATTTAATTAATATATCATCTTTTAAGACTAAATTGGGATTTGAACTTACTGGATCAGATGTTTTTTGACTTTCTGTATCACAAGCATGTGCAGACTTTGGAATTTTACTTAGGTTTGGTTTTCCACAATTAAGTTGATTTGAAGGCAGTGGATTAATCATCACCGAGGGAGAAATGTCATTGATAATCTGCAACATATTTTCAGAATTGTCAGTAGTACATAAATTTAAATCTTCTAAAGGGCTATCTTCTTCAGACACTTTATTTAAGGAATCACTATTGCAAGATCTAAAAATACTTTCTTTTTCTGAATTTGCACAAAAACTATCAACAACATCAGTTCCTACCTCTGTATTTGTAGTATTTATTCTGTAGGATTCTGTATTTGATTTATTTAATATATCATTTTTAAGACTAAATTGGGATTTGAACTTACTGCATCAGATGTTTTTTGACTTTCCGTATCACAAGCATGTGCAGACTTTGGAATTTTACTTAGATTTGGTTTTCCACAATTAAGTTGATTTGAAGGCAGTGGATTAATCATCACCGAGGGAAAAATGTCATCGATAATCTGCAATTGTGGCATATTTTCAGAATTGTCAGTAGTACATAAATTTAAATCTACTAAAGGGCTATCTTGTTGAGATACTTTATTTAAGGAATCACTATTGCAAGATCTAAAAATACTTTCTTTTTCTGAATTTACAGGAAAACCAACAAAGTCAGTTTCTATTTCTGCATTTGTAGTTTCTATTCTGCAAATATCTATACTTGATTTAATTGAACTATCTTTTAATACTAAATTGGAATCACATGCTTCATGATTTTCTACACCAAATGACTGCACAGATATTGGAATTTTTGTTGTACATGATTCAACTACAAATGGATATCTTATGATAGTAAAAAAAAAATTCCAAAGGTATTGGACATTAGTTCTTTAGCAGAGGAACTTGTTATAAAGTGAACAGTTTTTTCAAGATTGGAAATTATCAAAGGTTTATAAGTGGAATCACTGGATTTTTCTTTAAATTTAATTCCACATCCATTGCATTCATAATTATAAGGCAGTTTCTCATGATGATGTTGATATAACTGGGCACGTGATGAAAACACAAAAGGGCATTCTGTACAACGGTGCACATATTTTTCTTTATGTTCATTAGTGTGCAGAAGAATATCATTAAAATGAGGAAACCAATCTAAACATTCTCCACATAAATGAGAATCATTTTCCGGTATCGTACTGGTAGCTGAATCAAAATATCCAGACACAAATGTTACATTGTTTACAAAATAACAACCCTTAATTCTTGGCAAGATGCACTGAAAGCATGAAAAACAAAAAAAAAAGGTATCTCATTCATATGAAAGAACATATGTTTTGCAAATAGTGTAAGAGATTCATTCTCTTCTTCACAAATGTCACACAGATTCATTCCTTAGAATTACGTAATAGTTGGAATTCCTGAGAAAGTTCTTTCAAATAAATTATTTCAAGACTTCCTCTAATTAATTATAATAATTTCAACTTGACTTGAGATTTATGCTCATATAATCTACATGAAGCAAATAAAAGTGACAGTTATTTCAAATTATTGTATTTAAGGTATCTGCAGATCAGGGAATTATAATTTCTCCATCATTTCAAATTAGTTCTCTGTAGAATTAGTCACAATGAGTTCTCTAATTTGTATATCAAGGTGCTTTGTTATTTCTGAATTTGGATGAACTGAATGGAAGAGTTTTTGTAAAAGAAATCTGTACGAATGAAAGAGAAAGCGCAGTTCGGACGACGATTGGTTTCGTGGAGCTCCTCGGCGGAACAAAGATGAAACGAATAATTTATTAGAATTTAGGACAGGAATTCTGCGACGTTAAAGAAAGGAAGTACCCTTGATAGCTAAGGGAAAAAATTAGGAGATTTATAAGAGAAATTGCCTCGGAAGGAGGAAAGGAATTATAGAATCGAGGTGGGGCGCGGGCAATTTCTTATGTTCTGAGATAGAAGCTCCAACCTTAGAAATAAATTCAATACTCAATTTAGACAATAGAAATTCAGCTTTACCTCTTAATCTCAAAATTCTAATATATCTTTCTTATCTTCGTCCAGTATTAGCTTATGCAAGCCCAGTTTGGGGTTCTGTTGCAAGTACAAATTTTGAAATTATTCAAAGGCTTGAGAACAAAACTGAGAATGTTAACGAATTCACCCTGGTACTTTCGTAATGCCGCTATTAGACGAGCTCTCTCGATTCCAAGTTTAAGACAATTTTTCACAAAATTTCTACTAAATTCTATAATGATATGCGAAACATCAATAACCCTGTAATTTGCATTTCAAATCGTCAAAAAATAAACATTTTGTAGAAATCATTCAATTACTCATAAAGTATTAATTTAACAACAACAACAAAAACAAAAAAAAGAATTAATTGTTAGAAATATGCTCTATAAAAATAAGGTAAATAAATATTATTTCAATTTCCAAGAAAAATAGATTTTTAATAAAAAAGAAGAAACTATACAAACGATTGCAATTATAACTTTCATGCGATCGTTATCCTGGTTTTTTTTAAACACAAATGGCAGAATATTTTTATGGGGCTTTTAGCAGCATTTTATGAATCCTAGATATTATGTTTTTATTTTATTTACTTTTTATTTATAACATCAGGTTGCAACTGTAAAAATTAAAAATGAACTTTTCCTACTCTTTTAAATTTTTTTAGTTACATTTATAAGACATGCAAACTAATAGAATAGTTTTGCAACTCATTAAATATACATTTGTTAAAATTTTGTTTTGAAGACAATTAGTAAATTCTCAAATTCTTTTAAAGAAATATTTTATTTAAAAAAAAAAAACCTGATTTACCTGAATGGCAATCAATAATTATTTATTAGTATTATACATGTTTACAAGGTCTAATATTTTCTTTGAAATGTCCAATATAATGAACAACTTTCTTGGAAACTACTTATATTTTTTAATATTTGAAAGAAGCCCTAATTATGTCTTTTTTTTTTTTTAATTATCCTTGATTTTAGCTTTAATGCAAACTGATTAAAGTATAAACCTCCATTAAGAATTCCCTAAATTTTATCAAGATAACTCTTTATATAAAATAAATATTAGAACCAAAATGATTCAATTATTTTTATCAAATTAAAAATAGTAATATTTGTGAGTTTAAACTAGAATTAACTTAATACTAGCATATTAACAGACATAACTTGACCATAATAAATTTAAAAATATATTGGATGAATGAAATAGAAATTTTAAAGGGAAACTCCCCCTCCACCCCCCATATTTTTGTCTTATTATAATTTGCATCGTTTGCACAAGCTTCATTTTTTAAATATAATTATTGTAAACAATTGTAAGCTATTTACTTATTATGAACGAATGGATTTCGGTATATTTGTTTTATATAAAATTTCAATAAATTTATTGATGAGTGTTATTAAAAAAAATTTACTATAATAATCTCTGTTTACATTACTTTTTTTTTTTTTTTAAACTTGATGTATAAGATGTTAGAATGCCTACCAATTTAATATGCATGTAATCAACTTAATCTGCTTATATATAATATAATAAGTAAATATAAAATAATTTCAATATTTTTCTATTTTTTTCTATGTAACAAAACATAAAAAAAAAATACTATAGCAATACTGATTTCAGATAACGTCGAATTGAAAAGCATTAATGAAATATAAAAAGAATTTAAATAAACAAAAATAATTATTTTCAAAGTTTGACAAATGTCAAAAAACATTAAAAATAATTTAACTCTTAAAGTCAAACATAATGAGAACACAAAATTGATTTTGGAATAAGGACTTTTACAATATAAGCTGCCTCAAATTCATTTTTCTTCTTCCGAGGTATTTCCTCTTTAAAATTTCCCTTATTTTTCCCTAGCTATTTCGTGTAATTCCTTTCTTTAACGTCGTGTAATGTAAACATTACATTTTTCCATGCTGGAGAATTCAAATAACGTTGCCACAAAACCTTAATTGTGTCAACAACATTAAAAAGAAACATCACAAAACCATAGAAAAATTTAAAAATGGGTTCGAACGTTCGAATGTTTTATTCTTGATATTGGCATTCCAATTAGGTGAAGCATTTGTTTATGACTTTTCATTTTTACTTTTCTACATCCTTTTAAATAAAAAAAGGAAAAAAAACTTTTTCAAACCTGAGTTTTATATAGGACAAAACTAGTTCCTGCTTATCATTTTTGTTTTTCTTCATGGCGTGTGTTCAAATCAAACATTTCTTTTATGGAATATTCATCGGAAGGGGATTTCAACTTCAAATACCTACCTGACATTTTGAAGGATTTGCAGATCGCCGCCTAACACGGAGCCAAATCTTTTGCTTTTAAATTTGAAGTTCCAAAGAAGGCAATTCCTAGGCCTCATCTCAGAATTCTGAAATTCAACTTGGCTTCTAAAGTATCAACTCTGGACAATATGTGCATCTCCCAACAAGGGAAACGCCTGATAAATGGCTTTTTAAAAAAAAGGTTTTTTAATTATCTTATTAATTGAAAGGGCATAAGGCAAAAAGAGCCGCTATGTGGCCAAGGATTACTGTATTACTCTACAATAAGAAGATTGGATAAATTGAAATAAAACAGCTAATGCGAGCATAAATCTTAAAGTTATGTTATAAGAACAATCTCAATAATCAATTATTTAAAAAGAATATATAATTCTGTTCTTATTTACTATAAATAAAAATCGAAGTAACAATAAAATAATCATTATATTGTTCGGAAAAAAAAAGTTACTAATTCCTCTAATTGCCTTAAAGAAATTGGTGGAACACTACAGTATTCTAGACTTCAACCTGTATTTTATTTAAAATTCACTGGAATATGACTGTGACTCCATGGCTTGGATAACATTGGGTGAAGATAAGAACTATTTTATTATTGATGTTGTAATTTACTTATCCGGTTTATAGGAAATAACTATGTAACCATTATTAATAAAAAAATAATTAAACTTGACGACAATGTTCATATTTAAAGAAAATGATTGAATTGCTCAAAGAAAATTCTAAAAAATGTTTGCTTAAAAATGTGACTTGATGAAGTATTCATGAATTCGTATTTCACATAAATCTGATGCGATAGTTGATAAGGCAGACAATTCTATTGATGAAGTTATCACTTTTCAATCTTTTTGATAAAATTAATGTTTTCTGAACATAATGATACAATTACATTAATTCCAATGAAAAACCAAACTGCTGGTGTATTGTATTCAAATACTCTGAGTTTTAAATCTTTCAATAGAACTGAATTACACTTTATGTTTATTATTAGATAATAATGGAATAAATAGAAATATGTTAATTGAAATGTGGTATAGCAACTTAAAATATTGCATTAAAAATCCAGTTCAGTCAGAAAAAAATATTTTTGTTTGACACTGTGCACTTAATAAAATTTAGACATAATTGGATAAAACAAATAAAATAAAAATCTCTTCATTTCCTTAATCCCAATGAATTTTTAGAAGTTTATTTGCCAAGTATTCAATCTTTACAAAAATATTAATGAATCTGAGAGAATATCAATTTTAAATATCACACTTAAATTATCATAAAATTTTTCTTGTCTATCTTCACTTGAAAAACAAAATGATTTGTTTGATTTAAATCTATTTCATGAAACAAAAATAACTACTTTAAAGAGTGAACTAAATGAAAAAGTTATAATACAGTAGTATTTACTGATTTTATACTAAAATGGTGGAAAATAGTTAATATTAAATATCCTTAAATAAATTTGAAAAATTAATGAAGACTTCTGAAAATGAATAGAAAATATTAATGATAAAAATGTGTTGTTTTTTAAAAGATTTAAAGCTTGGCTCAATTGAAATCTTAATGGAGTCTTTTAAATTAGATAAATTGTCTGGATAATCTAACGTTTTGGAAATTTTATATGAAACAATTTAATTCAATAAGTAGTTTTAATTTAGGCAAATTACATAAGATGATTTGTAGGAAGGGAAGTTTATAAGAAAATTAATTGCAAGTTATTAGTTTCCAAATAAGAATCTTAAATATGAAACAGATAATTGTGAAATTGAAGAATATTTAAGTATTAACAGAAGTAATTTTAAATAGCCCACACAATTTGTTGTTGACATCGTTGTTCAAACTTACATAATAGTTAAAAAATTATTATCTATAAATATGAAAGCATATTTTACAATGCATAAATCAAAAATCTTTAATAAAACAATTAGTTTATGAAAAAATGGATATTAGATCTTTTATTCCAGAAATTCAATGTATTTATACAATTAAAGCAGAAATTTTAACTATCCAGACAATTTATCTAATCTGTTACAGCTAATATTTTTATTAATAACTAAGTTGAGGTAAGAAATGATAAAATTAAGATCCTAAGTAAAAGAAAATTGCCATCTATAGCTTCTGAATAATATAATGAAAAAGTGCTTCTTGGCTAGTTTGAAAAAGTGTTAATATAATTATGTTTGGCATATAATTTCATGTATTTTGTATATTTGTTTTTTTAGAATAACAAATATTTGAAAATTTATAAATATGCATAATCACTTAGCAATTAATTACTTAAACCCCTTAAATCATAAATTGAATGAATGTTTGTTGTAGAAAATGTGTAGCTGCCTTTGTAATTTATCCATTCGATAGATAAAATGTTTGTTTTCACTCACAAAAATTAAAACTTTACGAGATACAAATAATTATAACCAAATTATATAGTGAAACAGTACAAAAAATTTATAATGGAAAACATTACATGATAGTTTATATGATTATAAATTTACATGAAGAAAAAATTGCATAATATAAATAATTATAAACATATTATATTAAAAAAAAGCTTATTTTAATATTTTTACACTAGAATAAGCATCTTATTTTATATTTTTTACAGCAATACCATTTAAATGTTTTTCAACCAATAAAAATAAGTATTGTGAAGGAATCTTTCATAAGAGTTTTTAAATTTTAATCAAAATGCATTCATTATGGTTAAATTATTTTCTGGAAAAATTTCTAGAAACCACAATATATATATATATATATATATATATATATATATATTTTTTTTTATAGAGAAGAAAACTAAAATCTTTAAAAAAAAATTTTTTTGTGTCAATTTTTCAAAATTGTTATATAAGTTTTAATTTTTAATTAAATCTCGTAGAAAATGTAAAAATATTTTCTTACGAAACTTCAGCAGGAAAAAGTCGATAAAAAGTATTATAAATATTCTTAAAAAAGATTTTTTTTTTTCTAAAGAAATCTTTCAAAATAATTTGTTACATTTTTTCGAAAGGTATAAAAGTATTGAAAGTTTAAAAATATAAAATTCTGTTTCTAAAATAAGTTTTTAAAAATACTATACTATCACTCAATGTTAAGAAAAAACAAATTTTTTTAATGTAAACAATTTCCTAAAAGTTCAAAAATTTTTTAGAATCATTTTTTTTTTCAAGTAACTGAGAGTTTCTAAAAGTTTTGAAGAAATATTTTAGAAAATGTAAAATATTTTCATAATAAATCGCTAATAGAAATGGGATAGAATGTTAGCCAACTTTCTTGGAAGTGAGCCAAAAAGAATTCACAAGATGTCAATAAAAAAAAAAAATTAAGAATTTTTGTGAGAAATTTTAATTTATTCCTTGAATTTTCATAAGAATATTTACATTTTAAACTAAAAATCATTTTATGCGTTGTAAAGACATTTTCCATTAAAATTTACAAGAATCCATTACAAAATTTTCAAAATACCCTCATTAAATTTAATGGAAATGCTTGAATTCAATTTAAAGTATATTTATAAAACTTTTTAAAAACCTCCCTTTAATTTTATAACTTGTTGTAGTGTTATCGTTGTTTGTGCAGCTGAATTGTAATTGGGTGTCGTTGGGTTGAGATTTGAGACCTCACAGCTTTATTTACACGCTGAAACACCACATACACACAATTAAAACATACACGTAATACTTTTAAAGACATTTAATTAAAGATTCGTAGAAGAATTCTACTTCTAAGCCAAAACTAAAGATATTTTCTCTAGGGGTGAGAGATTGTAAACTATAATGTCTTTGAGACAATGTCGGTTGCGCTGTATTCCCTCTCTGGTGAGAGTCTCGATGCCTACTGATCATTTCTCCTGAACGCCACAGGGGGCGCTCTTGCAGTGCGTAAGAGGAAGTATGGTTACATCGTCCCTCTCTGGTTTTTCCTGGAACGTATGGGGGAACCAGCAGAGATGATTGGAACACAGGCCGTCCAGTTTTTCTAGGAGGTCGACCACGCTTTCTAAGTGGTCGTATTTGAGATAAAAAAAGTCTTGTTAAATTGATTTAGAGCTGGGGACGTTCTATACTGTGGCACAGCAACTGGGAGATGATTTCCAGTATTGATTCGATGAAAAGGGTTGATTCTCCCTGGTTGGAAACATTTCTCAT
Source organism: Caerostris extrusa (assembly GCA_021605095.1). Lineage (NCBI taxonomy): Eukaryota > Metazoa > Arthropoda > Arachnida > Araneae > Araneidae > Caerostris > Caerostris extrusa. The sequence goes on along the minus strand of BPLR01020092.1, from coordinate 214,221 downwards.
ATCTTTTGAGCAAGGAATTGAATTCTGTCAGTTGTGATTTTGAGAGATGGATACAATCATTTTCTCGAAGTTGACAGGTATGGAATGCAGGGGGCACTACAAGAGACTGTCTGGATTAGTTGCAATAAAATCAAATTGTTGGGGGAGAAGTTACTCAGAAATGCCAATATCCTTTATCCTTTCAGAAGATCCAGAACAGTTCCTACGGCGCTCAAAAATCTGTTCCAAGAAGAGTTCGGTTTCCCTCGGCAGTTTTCAAGACTACAAGCTCAGTAGGAATCACTTTTCCTTTGACACCAATATCCACGGTCGTAGTGAGGTTATCTGTTTATTGTACATGCCCGTCAGCCAGGGCCATGTCTACGGTAGCACTATTAAATACTTGGCCATTCTTCTTGAGAAAATGATAAAGATTTTCTGCAGCAACCGAATGTGTAGCCCCAGAGTCATCACACACATTGCTGCTCTTGAGCCACAGATCAAAAGTTGGTTGACCTTCCATTGAAATACTGTAAAAGTTAGTGTCGTTAAGAGTTGGCAGTTGAGCATTGTCAACTTGAACTGTAGGATGACATTTTCGTCTTTATTACTCCAGGCGTTCCACAACCGTAGCATGAAGAAAGAGATCTGTCCATATAGATGGGATCCCACGTACTTTGACTGGGGACACCGGACAGAGCTGGTTATCTGTCGTTTTGGGTAGTGCTTCTTTTATAGGTTCTGTCCCAATGAATGGTAGGTTCTCTTCCTTATTCCACCTTGGAACCTCTTGAATAATTTTGCATATCACCAAATCTTTGGTATTCTGGTTGCTTTGGATTGCCAGTATTCCCTCTGCACCATGCTTGTCCGTAGGTTGTAGTAACAGAGCCCATCTTTTCGACGAGTTCCTCAGTGCTAAGCCAGTCACATCATACATCAATAAAATGATTCCTGGCGTCTGGTGAGACCTTTGATCTAAAATCATTAAGCTTCTTAAACCGTCAATGTCCTGGATGTGTAATTCAGTTAATCAGCCTTCAAAGTAACTTCATAGTTCAAAATTCAATCTTCTCTGGTGCTTTTTGGTGAGTGGCAGTGACGGATCTAGGTTCGATGGCGCCCTAGGCCCAAGTTAATTTGACGCCCTTATATATAATAATAATAATAATAATACGAATAGTAATAATGGATTCGAATTAAATTTAGGTATTGAATTAAATATATGTAGATTCAACCGCTTGCAAAAGATGCATCCCGACCGAAACCCCAATTTTTGTAGGGTTACACCGATTTCAATAGATTCATCCCGGCCGAGCCTACAGTTTTGTTAGACTTCTCTACCAGTCTAACAATAACTTGACTTTTGCAGTGAGTGTCTAGGGGGTGTATTTCCAAACACATTAACGAAGCGTTGTTTTCTCCCAACATTTAATGAAGCACAATTACAATATTTACACTAATAATTATTACATAACAGTCATTTTCTCTCGCTGTTTCACGCAGCCCGTTGCAGTTTCGCCGTCTCCCTTTCTCTTTCTCTCCCATCTTCATCTACGGGGATCTTGCCCCTTCTCCAGGGGTCAGAGTTCAAAGTTGAATACTTACCATTATCCTCTGTCAAAGACAAGCGGCCGTAAGGTGTCGCCGCCTGCTGATTACGACACAAATAAATTCTACATATATAACAATATATATATATTTGGTATAACAACTAAACATACAATTTATAATAAATTGCTTTTAATTAAGAAATAAATCATATATACACTCAAGAGCCAAAACATTATGACCACCCCTACATTTTGCAATGAACTCGCCTGGATGACGTGGAAGGCACGTGATCAGGTGGAAGTGGTATTTAACTGGTATCAAGTGGTGGTATTAATCCATGCCAAGGCAGGTTGAAGCTGTGTTGGGCGCCAAAGGTGGGCCAACTCGTTATTGACAGGTGGTCATAATGTTTTGGCTCTTGAGTGCATATATAATAGTATATGTATTTGGTATAACAACTAAACAGGCAATTTATAACAAATTGCTTTTAATTAAGAAATAAATCATATCTATCTAATCAATCATATAATATATTTGTTTCTTGCTTTCATCCGTGCGAAAGTATTAATGACATCCTCATACTTAACTTCTTGAACTAATTGTAATTTAGTACTTATTTGTTAGATATTTTAAATTTTACTACTTACACGATTAATTATTTAAAAAAATAATTCTACGCTTGAAATATTGATTTCTTGAGGTTGTCAAAGCAAGAAAAGAAGCATTAAAATTCAATCATACAGTTGATAAAAACAAAATCGATTTCAAATTTTTTTGCCGCCTCCAAAATTTTGGCGCCCCTACAAATTTCCGACCCTAGGCCCGAGCCTAAGCCTAAATCCGTCACTGGTGAGTAGCAAATAGTTTACGTAACTTTTAGGAGTTTTTCAGGATATTCTTAAGGAATGTTCTTATTTTGATATAAACTGTTAATTGTTCTTCAGTGAGGATAAAATATCGTTTATTTACAATTAATTTTCGACTACATCTAAAGGAAAAGAAAAATTGACGTTACCATTATCCAAAATTAAAATTGTATACTATAATCCCTCGTGATTGTAGTATAATGTGATTAAAAAATTATTTTTAAAAGAATTTTTATTTAAAATTTAATAAAGTCAATAAACAAAGCATTTAAGAAAAATAAGTACTAAAATTTTAATATTATTAATTTATAGTACATTAAAAATGTAGAATTAAAATTAACTGAATGAAATATAGATACAGTATTACCGTGTCCAAAAGAGTGAGACCAATTTTCAATTTAAATTTCCCGGCCTTATGGAATTAATTTTTTTCTTTTTTAGGTTGCTGGCACTGTTCTTCACATCTGTGTGAAATTTGACATCAAATATTCGTTAGTATTTGAGCTACGCTTTGTGAGACGCTAAAACTGATTCCGGCGATTTTTGAAATGTCTGAATTAATTGAGTAAAGAACTTGCATTGCAAAGACCACTCCATGGACACCGTTTTGAGTCGATTGAAGAGATTCAATGTGAATCGCAGCGCGCTTTGAAGGCCATCCCTGCTGATGACTTTTTAGCATGTATTTGTATTTAATGTATTTAGGATTGGAAAAAAAAAGTTGGCATAAGTACATTGTGTCCAGAGGGGATTACTTTGAAGACGATGAAATGAATGTGGAAAAATAACTAAAGAGTTTTTGAAAAAAAAAAAATAATTGGGCTTACTTTTTGGGCACAGTAGTATACACTGAAGTGACAAAAGTCATGGGATACCTCTTAATATCGTGTCGGCCCTCCTTTCGCCCGGCGAAGTGCAGCAACTCGACGTGGCATGGACTCAACAAGTCGTTGGAAGTCTTCTGCAGGAATATTGAGCCATGCTGTCTCGATAGACGTCCATAATTGTGAAAGCGTTGATGGTGCAGGATTTTGGGCACGAACAGACCTCTCGATGATGTCCCATAAATGCTCGATGGGATTCATGTCGGGCAATCTAGGTGGCCAGATCATTCGTTGGAATTGTCCAGAATGTTCTTCAAACCAATCGCGAACAGTTGTGGCCCGGTGACATGGCGCATTGTCATCTATAAAAATCCCATCTTTGTTTGGGTACATGAAGTCCCTGAATGGCTGCAAGTGATCTCCAAGTAGCTGAACATAAGCATTTCCAGTCAATGTTCGGTCCAGTCGCACCAGAGGACCAAGTCCATGCCATGAAAAAACAGCCCACACCATTACGGAGCCACCACCAGCTTGAACAGTGCCTTGCTGACAGTTTGGGTCCATGGCTTCGTGGGGTCTGCGCCACACTCGAACCCTACCATCAGCTCTTACCAACTGAAATCGTGACTCATCGGACCAGGCCACGGTTTTCCATTCATCTAGGGACCAACCGATATGCTCACGTGCCCACGAGAGTCGCTGCAAGCGATGTCGTTCTGTCAGTAAAGGCACTCGAGTAGGTCTTCTGCTGGAATAGCCCAAGAAAGCCAAATTTCTCCGCACAGTTCTAACAGACAAGTCCCTTGTACGTCCCACATTGATTTCTGCGGTTATTTGACGCAGTGTTGCTTGTCTGTTAGAATTTACGACTCTTGCAGACGTCGCCGGTCTCGGTCGTTAAGTGCAGGCGGTCGACCACTGCGCTGTACATGGTGGGATGTTATGCCTGAAATTTCATACTCTCGGCACACTCTTGACACAGTGGATCTGGGAATGTTGAATTCCCTAACGATTTCCGAAATGGCATGACCCATGCGTCTAGCTCCAATTAACATTCCGCGTTCAAAGTCTGTTAATTCCCGTCGTGCGGTCATCATCACGTCAAAACCTCTTCACATGAATAACTTGAACAGAAATGAAAGCTCTGCGAAAGCACTGCGCATTTATACCTGTTCTACGCGATGCTACTGCCATCTGAAAATTTGCATATTGCTATCCCATGACTTTTGTCACTTCAGTGTATGTTTGATGTAAGACATTTACAGAATGTTATAATAAAGTTTGTGTACTTCAAAACTTTATTTTATTTTTTGTTAGGTTTGTACTACTACTACGTACTGTATTTGCATGGCGTTTCAACTAAGTTAATTAGTATTTGATCACAAAGATTTAAAATTTTAAAAATATTCATTTACGTAAAAAAAAAAAAAAAAAAAAAAAAAAAAAAAAAAAAAAAAAAAAGCAAAATTGGTCCGTTTGAATGCTTGCGTACATTTTGTCCTTTCACTTCAATAAAGATTGTCGTAAACTTTAAACAGAGTTGAAAGCAAAAATTCAAAACAGATAATTAAGTTGCGTGTTCTAAATGAATTCGCTAGCATTGTACACTGAATAATCAAGAAAACATTAACATGATTTCTGTATTATTACTAATAAACATTTCAATAATTGAAATTAATCAATTCACCATAAATGCTAATTAGTATTAATAAAATAATTGTTTTATTATCTGAACTTAAATACAAATAAAATATAATTTACATAATTGATATTTCTACAATTTCAATATCTAAAATGTGTTTTAATGATTTAAATGGAGCAATGCTTATTTTGGATTGACGTCTATTTTCTTTATTAATGTTTCATACGAGTAATGATCGTGCTATCAATATTGAAAACTGCGGGGCCTGAGTGGCTGAGTGTCTGGCGCTCGGTACCACAGGTTTCGGGTTCGAGTCCCTGCGGTGCCATGGATGTTTGTAGGGGTTCGGAATCCACTTTAAACCGTAGGTCCCGGTCTAATAGGATCGTAGAGCGTTGAGGGGGCATTGTTACTATGCGTCTGTGGCTTATCTTCAAGTTACACGTGCCCCCTGGGTAATACAAAGTGAGTAACGTCTGTGCAGCGCTTGCCTTAAGGCATCCAGGACAGATGTCTAAGCGTTTGCCAGCTGCATTAGAAGAAAAAAAAAAATAATGAAAACTGCATATAATAAATTATTACAATGAATAAAAACAATTGCAATTCTATGTAAATAATTGCTTTCTACAATATTGACTTTAGAATGATTTAATAAGGGATTCGTTTTTATTTCTGAAACTTTTGCCATTTGAATATTTGTAACTCTTTAGCAAGAATACTATCTTCTATTAAAAATTTTTTTTTTTTTTTTTTTAAGTTTCCTTTAAAGATTGAAATGAATTTTTTCAATAGATGCATTTTTTTTTCAATTCAGTTTCATCATAAAATTTCCTAAAAGAAAAGTTTAGTTTTAACAATAATAAGTTTAGAAAAAACTTAAGTTTCGATGTTTCTAAACATACTTTTTAATGCTGCTGTTATGTGCTTTATGCGTATAAAGAGATTTACGCAGATTTTGAACGCATGGACGTTTATTCTTTTAAAGTTGCTGTAATACAGGGTTTCACAATTCTGTTTTTATTTCCATGCCAACTTGGAGTAGTTTGGAATAAAATGAGAAAAATTGTCTACGTTTTAGAATCATTCAAAGAAGGAAAAAAGAATGAATTTAATTTGTTCATATACAGTTGGTTTGTATATTGTGTTCTACATATAATCTTCATAATTGCTTATAGTGTGATTTCTTCTCCTAAAACGTATGAAGTGTTTTTCAATACTGAAAATCAAAACGGAATTTTTGTAAAGCTTTTGAATATAACATTTGCAATACTTTTTAATGGAATTATAGATTTCCCAGTAACGGCATTTTCTATTTTTTATAGTCTTGTTTGCTGTCAATTGTGAAGTATTATTCTAAAAATTCCAAAGAGATTCAGCAAATATTCTGCGAAAAAATAACGATAAGATTTTAGGAAATATATAGTTTATTGAACGAATAGCTTGTTTTATAGACGATACACTTTGTTTTTTGTGTTATGCAATGTTTTGATCATTAGTATTTATATGTATGACATGATTTCTACTATACTTCATTTTGGGTTTGACCTTTCCTTTTTAATTACTCTTTTATTAGCTTCACCTGTATGTTTGTTTGTAACTGACTCTTTGGGTTCGATTTTACCCTACTTTAAGCGATCAGATTTAATTTAAACGTTGTAGACTAATCAAGGACCGACGACAATGAAATATTTTGATAAGTTTATTATCTCATCATGATTAGGATCGCCAGGATGAGTGATTTTATTTTAAAATATGAAGAGCAATTTAACCCGTTTAGAATGAAAGTACCTAAGAAATTCAAACCTTCGTGGGACAGTGGCATAACGGATAACGAGCCTGATTACGGATCTGGAGGTTCCCTGTTCGAATCCTGGCTGGCTTGACATATTCGCATTTAATCTTTGTTTTACTCACAATTAAATTATTGTACGAACTATAGTTCCAGCCTTCCGTAACGGGACCTCATTTAAATATTATAGTTTAAAAACATTAAAAAGCACGCTTTTAGAGTTAATCCATCTAAAAAGTAAAAAATAAATTATAGTTTAATAACACTAAAAAAAACACGCTTTTAGAGTTAATTAAACTAAAAAGTAAAAAATAATTGTTAACATAAGAATAAAATGAATGTCACTGTTCTAAAAGCGTGGGGTGCTCGATATCAATCGTTATAATTTTTCACTAGTTTCATTCCGAAATGAAGAGTTAGTTTAAAAATGTCATACAAAGCACTCCACGCTTTTAGAAAAGTGACATTCATTTTTCTCGTCAGTCATTTTATTCTCATATTAACAATTATTTTTTATTTTTTAGTTTGATTAACTCTAAAAGCGTGTTTTTTAGTGTTTTTAAAACTATAATTTATTTAGATCATCCATTATCTTCCACGGCATAATGTGTTTTTAGTCACCACCGTCAGAGTGTCTCTGGTGTCGGATGCATGGATGTTTGCATCGACAAAAACGCTTGAAACTTCTCAAAAACCCTCCCAGAAACTCCTCTCTTGTATCGACAAGGAAATATGCCTAACTGTTTGGAAAATTGTCTTCATCAGGAGACGTTTCGTTTTTGGTACCTTGGGCACAATCTTCACTTATGTTTTATTACTTGACAATTTTAATCCGAAAAATCCAATTGTTACACCATTGGATAACCAATGAATATAAAGCACGATTTTTATGAATTTGGAGAAGTATTAGAAGTTTCTCCGAAACTATTGAAAAACGAAATAGTGCTTTTTCCTTAAATATTTTTAACTGTATAGACAGACTACTTGAGCATGAAATATATTGTTGTTAAAGTATAAATAGTTGGAGGCGGACAATTCAATGAAAAAATATGAATATCTATTTTGATTTCTCTTAATTATTGACCACAGGAAATTTTTGTTGTAGTTTTCAGATGCCCGAAATTCAACATGATTCCATTTATAATTGGAAAACTGATACTATTGTGCCCAAAAAGTAAAACCAATTATTTTTTTCTTCAAAACTCTTTATTTATTCTCCCAAATATATTTCATCACCTTCAAAAGAAATCCCCTCCGGACACGATGCACTTGTGTCAACTTTTTTTCCCAATCCTCAATGCATGCTAAAAAGTCATCGGCAGGGATGGCCTTCAGAGCGCGCGCCGATTCACATTGAATCTCTTCAATCGACCCAAAACGGTGTCCCCGGAGTGGTCTTTTGAGTTTAGGGATTAGCCAGAAGTCGCACGGTCTGAATACGGTGGTTAGGGAACGATATGGGTTTCAATATTGGAATGAATCAATGGTCACGATGAATCAATGCAGTGTGAGCTGGCGCATTCACTCTTTTCGATACCAATCGAGATTTGACGCGAAATTCCAACATCATCAGCAAGGTCTCTAATTGTAAACCGGCTGTAATCTAACGTGTAATCTTTAATTTTTTGGACGTGAGCTTCGTCGGTTGAGGTTGGTGGTCGACCAGAGGGCTCTTCGTCTTCAAAAGCGTTTTCTGCCTTCTTTGAACTGTTTTTACCACTTCTAAACATTTCTTTAAGATATGGGAACGCTTGCCGAATGCCTTCTGCAACATTCTATACGTTTCCGCAAACAAAATTTAACGCAAATTCTTGCTCAATTAATTCAGACATTTCAAAAATCGCCGGAATCAGTTTTAGCATTTCACAAAACCAAGCGTAACTCAAACGCTAATGAATATTTTGACGTAAAATTTCACAAATGACACCCATATCGTTCCAATTTGTTTTAATTAAACCGTGCGACTTCTGGCTATTCCATAAACTCAAAAAGTACCATTCCGGGGCCACCGTTTTATGAGTCGATTGAAATCTCGATTCAACGTGAATCGCCAATCTCTTTGAAGACCATCCCTGCCCATGACTTTTGAGGATTGAGCATGCATTGAGGATTGGAAAAAAAGTTGGCATAAGTGCATTGTGACCGGAGGATTACTTTGAAGGCGATGAAATCAATTTGGAAGAATAAATATAAAACTTTTTGAAAAAAAAAAAATAACTGGTCTTACTTTTTTGGCACACAAGTACTCTGGCTTTCCAAAGGTAGTACACTCGTGAGATATTGGAATTGTATGGAGTGCGTTTTATAATATCTAGAAGAAAACAGTGAATGCTTGCTACACAAAGAGTAGTGATTGGCTTTGGTGTTTAGCTTTTCTCACCAACATTGTGGGGCATTTAATCAACTTAAATTTAAGATTATAGGCAAAAGTTTGTATTTTCCTAACCTAGTTAGTTGATCATATGTCTTTTGTTGTGAACAAACCTTTGCTTTTTTATCTCGATTTGGGAGAAAAAAATATTTATGCATTTCACATTAATGCAGGAGCTAGCTGCAAAAGTCAGTGATGCTTCAAACTGTGATAGATTAAAAATTTAATATCCATTTTGCAGGTCATTAAATTTCTATGATTGCTACGATTGAGAATTTTCAAAATGATGAATAAAATGCTCGTCTTTTCACAAATCCTACAAGATGTTAATTTTTATCCACCTGAAATCCAAATCGAAATTATTAGTCTGCAGCTCCATACTAAGCTGAAATGCAATTATAAAGAACTTATTTCAACTGCAATTGCTCCAAATTCTGTTTTGAATTTTGGAAATTTTTACCAAATACCAAGGAGCAAATTTTCGAAATCTACACGATTTGGCTGTCCGATAACGTTTTTGGATCAACATCTTTTGTTGAATAAAGGTTTTTTTATTATGAACAGAATGAAAAAAAAAAAAAAAAGAAACTGAAAACTGCTCGGCAAATTTCAACTTATCATGTATGAACATTGGAGTTTGAATATTCTAGGCATAAATGAAGAATGAAGTATTCCAAATACAATAAGAAGTACTATACAGCTCAATAGGCACAGGAAAATGCCAAAAGTGATAAATGTGAAACTTCAAGAAGGAATTGATCAACGCACTACGAGTACTTATAGCCATTGGATATACAAATGTTTAAAATCCCAAGCCAAAACTTGAAAAGTGCTTCAAAACCATACTGCAAAACACTTCAAGCAAAAGCCAAATTCTTCAGAAAATTCTGAGGATTAGCGTTATTCATGAAGCATTTTAGGACTTAAGGGCAACAAACTACCATTTTTCCGCCAAAATTTGCAAATTTGGAATATCGCTTTATTTGCTTGTTGCACTTTTTGGATTGCGCCAAGAAGCCCTAACCACATTATGTTCACACATGATAATAGCGTTCAAGATTGATTGATATGTACCTAAAATACCTAATTATGTCAGCATCTTCAAAAACTAGGGTAAAAACTACAAATTCAAATGCCATATATTAATATGGCTGTTGAATTTGTAGTATTTTTGGAGTTAAATATTTCAAGTTATTCAGTTATGTTTTATACATAATTTTACTTATTGAACTTTTAAAAATTATTTTTAACAATAAAGACTTAAGTGTCTACTTTTGTTTTATTAATTATATTATATGTAAAATATATGCAACTCAGACTTACATGAAAAAAAAATGTGCTATTTACGTAACAATCCCATAATGAACTTATTATGGGATTGAAGAAGTTATTATTTCTTTTTTACCTTTTTATATTTTGTAGTACACTCATATGGAAAGATTTTTTGTGTGGCATTGTCCATGAAATTCAATTTTTGTTTTTTTACTGGAACTGAAATTGCGGCATCAGCTGGCATATATATATATACAGGGGTTATCAAAATACACTGGTGTCCAAAAGTTAAGCATAAATCGTAAAATTGCGAAAAACATTGAGTAAATATTAAAATTATTCCAAATTTCTTGCGGATATTAATTGGGTGAAGAAGAAACATTGGGTTTATGCAAAACTTTTCAGTCAACTACGTCCTGCGCGAAACTCCTGCGCATGTCGGAACGCAGAGAAACCGATTCAAGCAGCATAGGCAGTTCAGACAAGTTTCGTGCAACTGCTGTGCGAAGGAACGTTGTTAACCATCAAACAAGGTGAATGATGGCACAAAAGACGCCAATTGGACATGTTTGCGAAAAAGGAAGAATCGTAGGAATGCTTGAATCCGACCGATCACAAAACCGAAGTGTCTCAATTTTGAATGTGGACCAGTCTGTGATCTCAAGACTGTGGCGGAGGTTTCAAAGAACGGGAGTTGTTACCCGGCAGTACTGCCAGAGCACTGGACCGATATCGGTGTGCGCGACGTCAGACGGGAGTCGCCAGAGCACTGGCTCAAGTCACCACTGGAATAAGAATTTCGAGACAAACTGTTTACAGGAGACTCAATCATGCTGGCCTGTATGCCAGAAGACCAGCAGTTGGCATTCCCCTCACATCTGCGCATATACGCGCTCGTTTGAACTGGAGTTTGAAACATCAACATTGGAGTGTGGGAGAGTGGGCCAATGTGATGTTCAGGGACGAGTCCCGGTTTAGTCTGAGTAGTGATTCTCGTCAGGTAACGATATGGAGAGAACGTGGAACACGTTTTGAAGCAAGAAACATAACGGAAAGACATCATTTTCCATCAAGGGGAGTAATGGTATGGGCAGGCATCATGATGGACTGCCGCACAGACCTCCATTTCTTTTGACACGGGGTGTATGACTGGTCAAAGATACAGAGACGAAGTTCTTGAGCCTTATGTTCGCTTGTTTCGAGGTGTTGTCGGTTCTGACTTCATATTCATGGATGATAATGCGCCATGTTACCGATCGGTGCTGGTTGATGACTTCCCTGAAACGGAAAACGTCTAGCGCATGTCGTGGCCTGCGAACTCCCCTGATTTAAATCCCATCGAGCATGTATGGAATATGCTCGGGTGACAAATTGCCGCCCTTTCGCACCCACCAAGCTCCGTTACAGAACTGAAGAGAGCTCCAAGACGCTTGGAACCGTTTGAGCTCACAACTCATTCATCATCTCATAGCAAGTATGGTAAATCGCTGTGCAGCGTGCCTGGCTGTCAGAGGTGACCACAGGCCTTATTAAACTGCAGCATCAGTTTTTATTTAATGTTTTCTTTCATTTTTCTTTAAAGTGTAAACCCTTGCTATGCTCAGTTTTCTTTCAAACTGCTACTTTGGATAATAAAATTAATTATTATAGTTCTTTTGATTTGCTTTTTTTATTTTATAACCATTTTACACTCGATACATCATGTTTCCCGCCATTCTGATTCACATAACTTTATACACCTTCTTTATTCACATAATTATCAATTATGCTTAACTTTTTAGAACACCATAGACTTATAAAGAATCCTTTATTAGTATGGTGCAAGATCGCCTTTGGCATGTAATGCAGCTTGGATTCGTCTTGGAATCGATTCATACAAGTGCTGAATAGTGTTTAGAGGAATATTGTACCATTATTCATGGAGATATTGTGAAAGTTCTGGGAGAGATGCCGGTGGAGGATATCGATTCCGTATTGAACGCTCTAAAATAGACCATAACTGTTCAATGATATTGAGGTTGGGTGACTGTGCGGGCCAAGGTAGATGTTTAACTTCATCCTCGTGTTATTCAAACCATAATTGGACAAGTCCCGCTGCATGGATGCATGCATTAGAGAGTTTTTGCATAACGTTTTTTTATCGTCCGATATTTTTTTTTCCTAGCGCTCTTGCTCATAGGAATAGCTCAGTAGTGAAATATTGCAGATAAGCATGCGTAATAGGTACAATGTTTCTTATGAGCATGCGCGTTAGGAAGAAAAATATCGGATGATAATAAAACGTTATGCAAAAATTCTCTATTATCTTGTCTTGTCACGCTGTGTGTATGCTGTCATGACTTTAGACACCGTACCTCTAGAAACGCCTAAAAGCTGGGATGTTTCGGTTACACTTGCTCCAGCTAGATTAGCTCCTACAATTTGGCTTCTTTGAAAATCTGAAAGGTCCGACATTTGATGCGTTTGAAATAAATCCAAGACTTACAGAACTTCAATAAAAATACCACAAACTACCAGATTATATATACATTTCTATTTAAAAAAAAAACTGGTAGCTATTATTATATTTTAAATATTTTAATGTACGAAGCGCATTCAAAAATGTCACTTTTTTTCACAGGTGTTTCCATTATTTTGATAATCCCCTGTATATATAATGTAAAGATTTAAAATTATCTTTCTTATTTTTGCTGTTAACAATGTTTACATTAGAATAGAAATTAAGCACATAAAAATTGGAAATTTTTTTTCAATGAACGAAGTTATAAAGGTACAAATGAAAACAAAAATTGGAAGCTAGAATAAGCATGATTTCATTTTTTTAAATGAATTGGAATGAATAATTAATGTTTTCTTTTATTTATCAAAACTATTATGGGAAAAAGGAGAGTAATGTATTCTATTTTTTTTATTCTGCAATGTATTATGACGATTTGAAGCAATTAAATTGACAATAAATAAATTAAATACATTTGTAAATATGAAAATAATTATATGCAATGAATTTCAAACACAAAAAAGACGTTAAGAACATTTAAAATTGATACTATCATCAATAAATGATTGCAATAATATAAAAATAATAAGAGAACATTTCTTTTAATTACAAATCGTATTTTCCAACGTAATGAATAATCAAACAAAACAAAATGAACAGAAATTTTTATATGCCACGAAAAAAATCAATATTAATTAAATACTGAGGCTAATAAAATGGATATTTCGCAATGAAGCACTTCAGGGTTTTATATGGCAAATGCTATTATATTTCGTTATATAATATGATTGTATGTATTTTGAAGCACATGGTAATTTACATACAGAAAATACATTAATTTCATGTTTTCAGTTTACTTACAATTTCTTTTTGTATCGATATGTGATATTAATATATACACTACTGTGTCCAAAAAGTAAGGCCAATTTTCAATTTAAAATTCCCGGGACTTATGGAATATAATTTTTTTTTTTTAGTTTGCTGGCACCGTCCTTGACATCTGTGTGAAATTCGAAGTTTAAATATTCATTAGTGTTTAAGTTACGCTTTGCTTTGTGAGTAGCTAAAACCGATTGTTGTTTGCGGAAACGTATAGAATGTTGCAGAAGGCATTCGGTGAGTATTCCTATATCGGAAAGAAATGTTAGTAGTTGCATAAACAGTTCAAAGAAGCAGAGAACGCTTTGAAGACGAAGAGTCCTCTGGTCGACCATCAACCTCTGCCGAACGAAGCTCACGTCCAAAATTAAAGATTTGGTGCTTGCAAACGTCGATTTAAAATGAGAGACCTTGCTGATGATGTTGGAATTTCAAAAGGATCGGTTAATTCCATTTTGGGCCTCAAACGCGTCAAATCTCGATTGGTACCGGAAACACTGAATGCACCAGCTCACACTACATTAATTCTTCGTGACTTTGTCGCCAAAACAGAAACCCATATCGTCCACAACCAATGTAGTCACACCGTGCGACTTCTGGCTATTCCAAAAGAGCAGTCCGGGGACACCATTTTGAGTCGATTGAAGAGATTCAACGTGAATCGGCACGCGCGCTTTGAAGGCCATCCCTGATGATGACTTTTTAGCATGCATTGAGGATTGGAAAACGATGGCATAAGTGCATTGTGCCCGGACGGGATTACTTTGAAGGCGATGAAATTAATTTGAAAGAATAAATAAAAAGAGTGTTTAAAAAATAAATAATTGATCTTACTTTTGGGCACAGTAGTATATGTAATAAAATGTTTCACTACTTACACTGATGTTTTTTAATCTTTAAAAACCCATATACAACAACAATAGTAACAAAAAGAAACCGTTCTATGCATCTCTTTTCAAGACCTTATTTACATTTTCATCTTGACTGTTGATGATGAATGAAGTGGTATATGGGGATGTGAAGCAACAAGGGACTATAATCCCCTAATCACTATACATATGAACAGTTAGTTTTCCTTTATTTTTAATATGTCACTCTCCACAACGCTCTACGATCGTGTTAGACCGGGACCTACGGTTTAAAGTGGATTCCGAACCACTACAAATATCCATGGCACCGCCGGGACTCGAACCCGAAACCTGTGGTACCGAGCGCCAGAGCGCTAGCCACTCGGCCATTCAGGCGCCCATCTTGACTGTTAATTTTCTTCTAACATTTCCACACATTCAGTAGTAAATGTTCCGGTAAAGTTCCTAGTGTGGATTTGTTGTGAATTTATGAATACTTGCTGAGATTACTGGTGTTTGGAAAAAAAAATATTAACTCTGTTGCCAACTAGTTTCTCTCTCTTTTTATTAAATACTATTAACTCTATCATACTCTGCTGACAGTTAAAAATACTAATAACAGGTAGGTTAGTGTTCCGGGTTGATATAAAGTAGTTAGGTAGACTCTTGAGGTGATCTTTTCTTTCGTACTTTTTCTTTTCCCCCGGTACTCAATAGATGGCGCCACAATTTTTATGTTTTTCCTAAATACTTACTTTGGTCACTACTTTCCAATTCCACCGCATCTTTTAATCAACAGAACATCTCCAATTTTTTAAATATCTCCTCAATACAATCATAAAAACCTACTATGAAAAATATACCTCACCAATTAATTCACCTTTTTTGATACAATTTTATTACATTATCTCCCTTTGAACTCAATTCAAAGAAAAAAAAAATATTTGAAATAGAATTCCGAAATCCAACCTTAAAAACTAATTAAATCGAAGCCAAATCGTGTGTTTCAAATTATTCAGAAAATGGTGGAGCAACATCTCATTAAATATGTCGACACTTTTTCTAAACGTGGTCTTATCATTTTGTAGCATGTAAGAGTATTTTGTACCATTTTCTAGTATGTTATATTACTCTTATATTTTTTTCTAATTGACCTTCTGACATATGATATGCTATATTTTCCTTAAAACTTTATGCACTGATATAAAGTAATTTGTAATTTGTTTCAAAAATTTCATGAATTATCTAAATAACAAAAATTTTGTGATCATAAATTTTTTTTCAGCAGACTGTAACTGTTGCTAACTTTTCCATAAATTGAATCATCAAATATGACAATCTAAAAATCATTGTGATCGATTGAACTTTTGAGTTGTTTGAACATCAGTATGTCAGACCCTATTAATCTTAATCTCTATTTTCCCTGATTTTATTTCTTACGGGGCGAATATAAGATTTGGTCATATTGTATTCAGATAGATCACAACCTATGCTTTTAAAAGTTGTTGTTAAAACAATAATTGCTTTTATTATTAGTGGTTTTGCCTCAGGGATAAATAGCTACACGTGCATAGTAGAAAGAAAAAGGAAAAGGCCAGTTTCCAGCGTCCGATAATGTCAACATCCTGTCTGCGTGTGGTGAGCTGGCTGGAAGGAGAAAGAAGTGTAACACCAGAAGTGGTCTTTTGGTTTTGGAATAAATAAGACGTGTGTTTTACAGTGCACTAGCGCTTTGTGTTTTTATTCCAAGACCATACAAATGCTTCTCCTATACAAAATGTCGAGGGAACAAGAGATAGCAACAGGAATCATTCTAGATCTTCAGAAAGGAGATTGGTATTTCTCAGAATATCCTCACTGACAATTTGATTTCATTGCAACTCCTCCACACATCAAGTCCCTTCTGGTGATGCTTCCTACATCCCATCCCTGTCAACTTCGAGAACATGAAGGTGTCCATCACTCAGAACAACATCTAACAGAATTCAATTCTTTGTTCCAAAAATATGAGAAATGTTTCCAACCAGGGGGAGAACAAATCACTTTCATCGAACATCGAATCAACACTGGAGATCATCTCCCAGTTACTGAACGTCCCCAATTCTAAAACAATTTAACAAGACTTTTTATCACCAATAAAACCTCTTAGGAAACGGGGTCGACCTCCTAGAAAAAGTTGACTGCCTGTGTTCCAATGATTTCTACTGGTTCCATCCTAGACGTTCCAGGCGAAACCAGAGGGGGAGAATGTAACAGTGCTTCCTCCCTACACATTGAAAAAGCGTTCCCCGATATAGCTGTGCTTCCTCCTACTCACTACTACTCTATATCACACCACATCATTGTACCTAGAGTTAAGTTGCCCCTTTACTGTTTAGGAATGATGTGGGGGAAAGGGGAACTCTGATTGGGCTCTGTGACACTCTACGGTCACATGAGACCGGAACTTACGGTTTAAAATGGATTCTCAACCCCTACAAACATTCATGGCACCGCCGGGATTCGAACCCTACACTTGTGGTACCGAGAGCCAGAACGCTAGCTACTTGGCTATCAGGCTCCCTCCCTATGCACTACAAGAGCGTGTTCGATATAGCTGTGCTTCCTCCTATACACTGCAAGAGCGCCCTTATGGTGTTCATTTGAAATGGTTAGTAGGCCTCCAGACTCTAACACGAGAGGAAGTACAGTTGCAACCAGCGTTGCCGCTGAGAAACATTTAGTACAGCGCAATCACGCGCTTTTTCTTCATTGACTTTTTATTTTTTTGAGAAATGTTTAGTTTACAGTCTCTCACGCCGAGAGGAAATATATCCAACACAACCCTGCGTAATAGTTGGCCTACAGACCTCAGCCGGAGAGGAAGTATATTTCACGCATCCTGCCCGTAGCTGAGTATCGGGTATTTCAGCTTAGAAGTGGAATTCTTTCACGAATGTTCAATTATCTGTCTTTAAATGTGTTAAATAGTGTCTGTAGTTAACTGTGTGTACTGTTTGTGTGTGTGTGTGTAAGCAAATCTGTGTGTTCTCAAACCTTTGTCTCAAGTCTTAACCCAACCACACCCAGTTACAATTCAGAGTTACTCCAACCCACAACATCACATCACACTACATCATTTTAACTTTGTAGCCTGTAGACTTGCAGAAACATTATTGTATAGAATATTCTTGTTATATCTTTTTTTTGTGTGGGAGAGATGGATAAAAAAATATCCTCCATAAATCAGATGGATTTTCGTTTAACTATCATTCAAAAGTCACAGATCTTCATTTTAAGAACATACATTACTTTCAAGCGAGCTACTTTTCATATCCATCCAAAGCAGGTATATTTGTTCAAATAGCATTCTTTTATTTTTTTCTTCACATATTTTTTTTTTTAATTTTTTCTAAAAGTTTTTATTTTTCAATAGACTTTGCTATCGTCTTCAATTTTTTTTATCTACTTCTCATTTTACATGTTTTTATATAGATTCGAAGTATAGTAAAACAATGGTAAACTATTATACTGTCTTTAAGTTGATATCATTTTTCCTTTCAAAACAGTGGTTGTTAAAGAAAAATAGACAGCTTTAGAAGTTTCATTTTTAAATACGAAAAAAATCCTAATTATCAGATCCCCACTTAATTGAGTTTTAACTTTAACTTTCGAGTCATTGAGCGAAAAATAATTAGAATGGCCTTTTTAAAATTCTTTTTGTAAAAAAAAAAAAAAAAAAAAAAATGTTTTTAATCGAGAAATTTAATTAAAAGGCGCATGAAAGATAAGATAACGGAAGACAATTGTTTCCTTTGAAACCTTGCTGAAAGTTTGATTGAATGAAAAATTGATTTCCTACTTATGAAACCACTGCTGAAGAAGATATTATCAAGTGGATGAATTCAATGAGCAGCAAGAAATTACAGAGGGCATTGTTTAAAACCACGAAAAACAGGACAGTGGTGACGAATTATAATTAGTGGTTCATCAGAAGAAAATGACATTTCGAAGGACTAATTTTGATTAAAAGAATACTGAATAAATTCATCTGCAAGATGGCTGCAATTCTGATGCTGACTATTTGCAGCTTTACTACAGTAAATCATCTATAACGTCTCGGTCTATACTAGACCTATAACGATGTGAAGAAAAGTGCCACTTTCAGGTTCATGGGAACACTTTAAATTTTTTTTACAAACATCATATATACAGAACTCTATTTACAAAAAATGAAAATTAAGGATATAAATTAGAAACATATGTGCAGCTCCCTTCAAGTTCGAAGATTTTCAGAGTTCTCAAGTCTACGACGAATCTAAGCAGCTAGTCTGTGGCAGATCTTAATTATCACACGGCGTGATACCCGAAACCACAAAGGTCTCACTTTGGAAACAGGCGGAATCTCCGGCCTACACACTCACTTCAGAGAAAAAAAGTCGACTCGTCGCAGAACTCTCTGTCTTCTTCACCAAAAATATCTTTTTAAGACAATACGTCAAGAGGGGGAAGGGGACAGCTTCCCTCACTTCTTAGTGGAGTAGACATTTCTCAGCTCCGGTTCTATCCCAATCACGATGGAACAGTTGATGGTATATCATCTGATTGATATTCAATCTGTAATTGTTACGACCTGTGAAGGTCGCACAGATAAAGGCTAATTTCATAAGTCACATTATACATGATACCAAATATCTGCTATCAGATGTGAATAACATGTTGTTCTCATTAGTACAAAACTCCAATTGCATGTAATATAACTACCCACAATAAATCTCGTCTGCTGCTAAATTTGAGTGATGAGCTTATTATATATTTCTAGAATAACATACATTCCTCTCTCCTGGGAATGAAATGCTAAAACTCTCCTCGTGAGAAAAAAATGCTACATCACTCCTTAAACAAGGGATTTCTTCAAATGAATAATTTCATTTCCCATTTTTATGAAAGCATTGGAATAATATATCAGAAGGATTGTAAGTATATGTAGTACCATAAAAATTATTAAACTCTGTGTAAATTCTCATTTAATGGCGCTTTAGGCAAATGCAGTTTATCCAAGATGAGATAGGTCCATATTGACAAAAATAATAGATACATTATTACAATTAGAAATAGAACGATTACTTTTGAACTGTCGTTATTACTTCCGGTATGTCAATGGTATAATACCAAAAATAAAGAAATATTCCAATTGCGCATAATCGAAACTTTTCTTCTGCGAACTAAAGCGAAATTTCCAAATCTATCCTAAAAGCTGATTTTGAGGACAGCTGTTTTAGTGGTTAAGCGAAACGACCTTCGCTCATCAAGACGATCCATTCTTGAGAGATGTGAAGAGGCGACGACGTGACAAATTTATGACTGATCTCAGATTGTTTGGCTTTTCTTTTCAATTCATTAGTTTTTAAATATTCTTTTTATTGCGATGTAAAATTAGGGATATTTCAAAGTTTAGGTGTTGTTGGGTAATTTCTTTTTTTTTTTCTGAATTGCACAGCCAGTTACTATATAAAAACACGTTTTCAATTTAATGGTTTCGTTTATCTTATAGATCAAAATGGTTTCGTTTATCTTATAGATCAAAATTACATATCAAAATGGTTTCTTTTATAGCTCAAAAGTTATTAATTGAATAAAAAATTACTAATTAATTACTACTTGAATCCATTAATGCATTTATATTATAGATGAATAGGATATTATTGAAAATGATTTATGAATAATTTTTGTGAATTATTTCTTATTTCTCGAAATATTATTCGTTAAATGTTTTTGTGGGACCTGATGGCTGAGTGACTAGCTCTCTGGCGCTGGGTGCCACAGGTTTTGAAATCCCGGAGGTGCCATGGTCGTTTATAGTGATCAGAATTTACTTTAAACCAGACCACAAGTTAGAGGGAACTGCACTTGTGAAAAAATTTGTATTTTTAATTTTTATTTCTTTGTATAATAATACAGAATTCTGTATATATATTTATACATATATATAGTGCTTGTAAATAAAGCATAAAGTGTTCCCATGAACTTGAATGTGGCTCTCTTCTTGAAGCCGTTATAAGTCTAGTATATGCCGAGACGTTGCAGTGATGAAAGAGGCTTCTATATGATAAAGATTTTTAAGTCATTATAAGTGATAAAAATTAAAGAGTAATAAAGATTCTTAATTTATTATAATATACACTTAATTTGTTGCTTCAGGATTGCAATATTTTAGGATGCCCTACAGTAGATGTTTTGGCAAAATGTGACTTCATTAACAAGGAAGAGTATCAAGGGAATAGGGACAATCGAAGGACACAGCATAATCTTGTAAGAAAATGGCACCCGGAAGCCGAAAAGTAACATAAACTGAGTTGCAGGGGTTAATGCAAGCACCCTTAAGGTGTTAACCGGATGACAAGGAACGACCCATAATCGTGAAAAATAGTACCAAGGGTGACTGACTGTGTGCTTCTGTAAAACCAAGATTTATTTGGACGGTTGGTGCTATCATATCCACAAATAGGATGATCATTTGCTTCAAAACTGAAGCCTGATTCATCACTAAACGAAACCAATTTGCTGGAATACATGATGATCATCCACAAGAACACTTCCTATGATATATCGATGCTTTCTGGTTAAAGGCAGCTCTGTTAGCCTACTCTTCATTATAGCCAAATACTGTGATAAGATGGAAGATATCCTCGGGTGGAAGATAAGACACTCCATCATGTTGAAGGCGAATAATGTTTCTGATGAGGATTTTAGGATCTGTTCATAACCATCAGATCTTATCTCGCATATGAACACCTTAACCTCCCAGTACCTTAATTCTAATGATGAGTTCCTTAAAGCAATTATTATTGTCAACATCTCTTCACAGTAGTGTCCACAGAGGGCAAGTGGTAGCTTGTTGTTCATAATGACCATCCAGCTTCAAGCATCCCAACTGTGGGACCATGTTAGTTGCAGATATAATATCAATGTTAAATTTGTTTCAACACTGCTGTAAGAAACTGAAAGTTTCATGTATTTTTACTCAGACACAAATGATAATCTTTCAAAATATGTTGAAATTACAGCTTAAAGTAGAATATCGGTGGAATATTGATTACAGCTTAAAATGGAATATAGTAGAATATTATTTGCTCTGTGAGCCTACCCTTCATCATAGCCAAGCACCGTGAAAAGATGAAAAGTGTCTTGAGTGGAAGAAAAGACACTGTAGCATCTTTGATAGCGGATAATGTTTAAGATAAGGCTTTCAGGATCTGTTCATAGCCATCTGATATGGCATCACATTCGAACACCTTGATCTCCCAGTACCTTAATTCAGTTGATGACTTCCTTGTATCAATTATTGTTGCCAACATCTCTGCACAGTAGTGTCCACAGAGGGGAAAGTGGTAGCTTGTTGTTCATAATGACCATCCAGCTTCAAGCATCCCAACTGTGGGACCATGTTAGTTGCAGATATAATACCAATGTTAAATTTGTTTCAACACTGCTGTAAGAAACTGAAAGTTCCATGTATTTTTTACTCAGACACAAATGATAATCTTTCAAAAATATGTTGAAATTACAGCTTAAAGTAGAATATCGGTGGAATATTGATTACAGCTTAAAATGAAGTAAATGAATAGTAATAGCTTAAATGAAAAGTAGAATATTATTTGCTCTGTGAGCCTACCCTTCATCATAGCCAAGTACAGTGAAAAGATGGAAGGTGTTTTCTGGTAAAAGGGCAAAATGTTGTATGGCGAATAATATTTTCTGATGAGGTTTTCAGGATCTGCTCATAACCATCTGATTTGGCATCATATTCGAACACCTTGACTTCCCAGTACATTTGTTTTATTTTGAATAAATCATAGTGAATTAATAGTAAGCTGTGGCGATTTGCAAGTGATCTGAAAAAAAAATGCAAGATTCATTTTTTTTTTTTTTTTAAACTGGTTGACATTATTAAAGCAGAATAGCGGATGACAATATTCAAGTAGATATTTCTTTTTAAAACTGAATATATTACAAAAGAAAAACATCAATTTATGTTCCATTTTCTAGCTTAGAAAATGATTATGCACATTATAACAGAATTTCATAAACTCACGCTGTAAATGTAGGTGTTTCAGCAAATTAAAAATTTAAGTTACCTACTGTTTCAAATGATCAAAGAAAAATTATTTTCTGATCCAAAAATTAAAAAAAAAAAAAACCTTTATTTTCGTCAGGCAGCTCAGTCAATGTTATAAATGTTATACTTAATACAAACACTATAATCAATGTCTATTAACAAGAATACAGCATTCAAAGCATGGATAACAGTGAGTAATTTCTCAAATTGAAATTCGATACATACAAACAAGCCTACAAGTACTATGTATATACACGAAATATGTTTTTCCTTTGGTACAATTTTTTCTCTGCTTCCAAAGATCAAGATAAGAAACCGAAATCTTTCTGGTAATGCCCATTTACTGGAATCTATCATCACACTTTTTTTTGGGATAATTGTCAGATAAAAAAAAGACCACAGATTCGCCGCCTCTGTGTCTAGTGATGCAAGAGGTAGCTAAAATTGTGCCCTTAGAACCGAGATCTTCTAAATCTTCAGATTTCCTGGCTCCAACATTCTCCCTAATGCAATACTTTCGTCATCCATATTCAGTTGAACAGACACGTGTTTCTGTAATCTTAATTTTTCATATCTACTAGTATATCGTGGTGGGCACCATTAATCTGTAAGGTCTTCTTTTATTGGATTCAAGGAGGAGAAGAGGAAATTGAGAAACCCCAGATGAAGTCCTTCGTGTCCTGAAGGACTTTCCCGTGGTGTCACAATATGGATATAATGCAGCAGCTTTAGCCACAGCTTCCCGTGGAGCAACTTCAAATAAAAACTGAATCTCCTATATATCTAACATTCGGCGAACTACTTCAAATCCAGTACCAGGAATATAAGAACTACAATTAAATAATCTAATCTCTACTTTTATTTATAATTATTTTAAAATATAGATATAACGTGCTCTATTCACATATGCCACAAACAAGGAGTGATGATAAGAAGACATTTGCACATATTTACAAGTACATGAAACATATATGTATCTTTTTCTATGGAAGAAGCCCTTTTCCTTGCTGAACATCGGCGTTGCTTGTATTACATTTATGTATACCACGAACACCCTATAAATGGGCGATGATGAAAAGACAATGCACACTTTAAGGAGAATTTGTCGCCAAATGGAATATATATCTTTTTTTATAGAATACAACCTCTTTTTCTGGATGAACATCAGTAGGTCTTGTATTCCATTGATATATATCGCGAACAGCTAATCAATGGGCGATGACAAGAAGACATTGCGCGCTTTTAGCTATCTGCCCTAAATGGAACATATATGTATCATTTTCTATGGAAGAAGCCCTTTTCCTTGCTGAACATCGGCGTTGCTTGTATTGCATCTATGTATACCACGAACACCCTATAAATGGGCGATGACGAAAAGACAATGCACACTTTAAGGAGAATTTGTCGCAAATGGAATATATATCTTTTTATAGAATACAACCTCTTTTTCTGGATGAACATCAGTAGGTCTTGTATTCCATTGATATATATCGCGAAACAGCTAATCAATGGGCGATGACAAGAAGACATTGCGCGCTTTTAGCAGTATCTGCCCTAAATGGAACATATATGTATCATTTTCTATGGATAAGCCCTTTTCCTTGCTGAACATCGGCGTTGCTTGTATTACATCTCTGTATACCACGAACACCCTATAAATGGGCGATGATGAAAAGAAATGCACACTTTAAGGAGAATTTGTCGCAAATGGAATATATATCTTTTTTTATAGAATACAACCTCTTTTTCTGGATGAACATCAGTAGGTCTTGTATTCCATTGATATATATCGCGAACATAATCAATGGGCGATGACAAGAAGACATTGCCCGCTTTTAGCAATATCTGCCCTAAATGGAACATATATGTATCATTTTCTACAGAAGATAACCTCTTTTTTTTTTTGCTGGAGATCCATGTGACTTGTATTCTATATATGTATGGCGTGATGGAAAAACAATTCCCACCTTTAGTAGTACCTATCTTACATGTAACATATGTGTATTTTATTATTGAAAATAACCTATTTTTGTAGAGCATCGGTGGGCCTTGTATTTCATTTATGTATGCCACAAATCTATAGGCGATGACAGACATTGCACACTTTTTAACAGTATCTGCCCACATGGAACATATATCTCTTTTATAGTATATAACCTCCTTTTCTTATTGAACATCAGTGGGCCTTGCATTCCATTTATCTACTCCACGAACAGCCCATCAGTAAGCAATGACTGGGAAGACGTTGCACACTTTTGGATTACTTGTCCTACATGAAACATATAACAGGTGGACTTAAAAGTTCGTAGGCTGACACAGAGATGGCACTACTAGTATTAAATCCATAGGATTTTTAGTTAGCCCTAACCTTCAAAAGACACGTGTATAAATTTGACAGCTGTTGCACCATTAGTATGCGAGTTATAGCCTTTTTAGTGAAGCACCTTTTGCTAGTTGGAAAAAATGGATAAAAAGGAATTTCGTGTGTTAATTAAAGCATTGCCTTTTTGGCGAAAAAAAACTATTGAAGCCAAGGCTTTGCTTGATAAACATTATTCGGGCTTTTGCACCAGGAAAATCAACCGTAGAGAAGTGGTTTGCTAAATTTAAACGAGGAGAAATGAGCACCGAGGACGATGCACACAGTGGACGCCCCAAAGAGGCTGTTGCCGACGAAAACATCAAAAAGTCCACAAAATAATTTCTGATAACCGTAAAGGGAAGTTGATTGAGATACCTGAGACCCTAAAGATATCAAAGGAACGTGTTGGACATATCGTGAATGAATATTTGGATATGCGTAAGCTCTGTTCAAAGTGGGTGCCGCTTGAGTTCACAATCGACCCAAAACAACAACGAATTGATTATTCTAAGCAGTGTTTGGAGCTGTTCAATCGTAATAAACCCGAATTTTTCCGTCGATATGTGACAATGGAAGAAACATGGCTCCATCATTTCACACCGGAGTCAATCGACAGTCAGCCGAGTGGACTGCACGTGATGAACACTAAAAATGCTAAGCTTCACTAAAAATGCTATAACTCACATACTAATAGCGCAACAGCTGTCAAATTTATACACGTGTCTTTTGAGGGTTAGGGCTAACTAAAAATCATATGTATTTAATACTAGTAGCTCCATCTATGTGTCAGCCTATGAACTGTTCAGCCCATCTGTTATGTATCTTTTTTATAGAATATAACCTTTTTCTTGCTGAACATTGGCGATCCTTGTATTGTACTATATATGTCACAAACAGCCCATCAGTGGATGGCGACAGAAAAACATTGCTCACTTTTAGTAGTTCCGGCCCCAAGTAGAACATATATGTATATTTTTGTAGTATATAATCTCTTTTTCTTGCTGAACATCGGTGAATCTTGTATTACTTTTATGTATGCCCTTCAATGGGTGATTACATGAAGACATTGCACACTTTTAGCAGTACCTGCTCCACATAGAACACATGTGTATCTTTTTTTATAGAATATAATCTTTTTTTTTTTCTTGTTAAACATCAAGGAGCCTTGTATTCTATTTATGTATGCCACCAACAGCCCTTTTATGGGGATGGCAGAAATACATTGCACACTTTTAGCAATACCTGTCCTGCTAAAAGTGTAATATATATGAATTTTCTTATGAAATATAACCTCTTTTTCTGGATAAACAACGGCGGGCCTTCTATTCCATTTATACATGTCATAAATATTAAATGGATATTAAGTCATGGATATTAAAAAGGAATGCCGATGACTTCAAGATGACTTTTTTTAAGAATAGTTGGGCTTCATGTTGTTTCTCTATTTTCAGATAAACGTCCTTTTTTCATCGTTGGGTCTCATATTCCATTTATGTATATCACTGTATATGGTGTTTATGTATGCGTTGAGGGCATGGCATTATCTTCCGAAAGATTTTTAAGGATTTTTAAGTATCAGTTGGCAATCGCTTGTCGAACGTGATAAAATTCGGAAAACTTTCACCAGGTACGTGTCACAATCCCCATCAAGTCTCCTTGTTTGTGAAAGCAACAAACATAGCGAGAATATTCTAATCTGAACTCTCCTTCACGACTACTGCACATGTTACCATTAAGAAATGGGTCAAGACATTGTTTGCATTTAAAAAACCCATATTTTTGAACCTAAAAAAAAAAAAAAATTTTTTTTTTTCAACTACCCTAATAAAACTGGTAGGTGTTCCAGATTTATTTTTTGTTGCTCCACGTTATATGGTATCACTTCCTGACGGTCCTAAGTAAGTCTGTCTTCCCGATGAATATATGGCAATTTTATGGGTTTCCCCCGCCTTTCGTTATTTTAACGGGCCGTCACTTTCAGTCGCGTCGCTTTCTTTCCTAAGTTCAAAAGTCAAGGCGAAATAGCGGAGATGCTTTCCGAAAAGTTGTATCTATTTTTTCATATTTAGTTAGCGAATTATACTGTCTTACAAAAGATATTTTTGTGATACTTATTAAAATACCGTAATTTCCTTCTAATAAATACTCTTGCCCAAAATAAAAGATCTCGTATAACTCGCAGCTGCATAATCGCGACTATGAAAACAAAACAGACGATATTTTTCAAACGATTTGTAATCTTCAGGCCTCCTAAAGAGATAAACATTCTGATTAATATCGTAGTAAACTATAAAGTTGTATAACGAATGATACTGTCTTACAGAACATATTTTTTTGTGATACTTATTAAAATACCGTAATTTCCTTCTAATAAATACTCTTGCCCAAAATAAAAGAACTCGTATAACTCACAGCTGCGCATAATCGTGACTATGAAAACAAAACAGACGATATTTTTCAAACGATTTGTAATCTTCAGACCTCCTAAAAGAGATAAACATTCTGATTAATATCGTAGTAAACTATAAAGTTGTATAACGAATTATACTGTCTTACTAAACATATTTTTGGGATACTTATTAAAATACCGTAATTTCCTTCTAATAAATACTCTTGCCCAAAATAAAAGATCTCGTATAACTCGCAGCTGCGCATAATCGTGACTATGAAAACAAAACAGACGATATTTTCAAACGATTTGTAATCTTCAGGCCTCCTAAAGAGATAAACATTCTGATTAATATCGTAGTAAACTATAAAGTTGTATAACGAATTATACTGTCTTACTAAACATATTTTTGGGATACTTATTAAAATACCGTAATTTCCTTCTAATAAATACTCTTGCCCAAAATAATCTCGTATAACTCGCAGGTGCGCATAATCGTGACTATGAAAACAAAACAGACGATATTTTTCAAACGATTTGTAATCTTCAGGCCTCCTAAAGAGATAAACATTCTGATTAATATCGTAGTAAACTATAAAGTTGTATAACGAATGATACTGTCTTACAAAACATATTTTTGTGATACTTATTAAAATACCGTAATTTCCTTCTAATAAATACTCTTGCCCAAAATAAAAGATCTCGTATAACTCGCAGCTGCGCATAATCGCGACTATGAAAACAAAACAGACGATATTTTTCAAACGATTTGTAATCTTCAGGCCTCCTAAAGAGATAAAAATATATTTCTGATTAATATCGTAGTAAACTATAAAGTTGTATAACGAATGATACTGTCTTACAAAACATATTTTTGGGATACTTATTATAATACCGTAATTTCCTTCTAATAAATACTCTTGCCCAAAATAATCTCGTATAACTCGCAGCTGCGCAATCGTGACTATGAAAACAAAACAGACGATATTTTCAAACGATTTGTAATCTTCAGGCCTCTAAAAAGAGATAAACATTCTGATTAATATCGTAGTAAACTATAAAGTTGTATAACGAATGATACTGTCTTACAAAACATATTTTTTGGGATACTAATTAAAATGCCGTAAATTCCTTCGCATAATAGTCCTGGCCAAAATAAAAAATGAAATAATGTTCTTTATACTTCGTTTTTTTATACATCAAAGTCTTGTCAAAAGTCTTTGGTAAAAAAACTTTTATGTGAAGATTTTACAAAATTGATTTTATGTAACTATATGACAAAAATGTTAAGAAAATGCAGAGGGCTTATTTTTACATTTTTTTACATAGGGCAGAAATTTTTTTCTAGAGTGAAAAATGGAAGCATAATGAGTTATTATTAGTTGTTTACTATTATTCTTATATGTAACATGATAATATAATACTAATAACACTAAACGCACACTGTAAAAAGAAATATATAATACTAAAAATGAAAAATAAAAAATATATAAATATAAACGAAATAATGAATGAAATCATTAATAAATATTTATTTCACTAGTGCTATATTTGTTTATCCAAATTTACTTTTACGTTCAAAATGTTTATTTTTCTTCACTCTTTCAATTAGCTTTTTACAAATCGATCTCAATTTGGATATTTCATCATGCGTAATTGGGGTTGCGTCAGTTATGTTTGAGCGTATTTTGGGTTTGATCAATTTCATTTTAGGGAAAAAAAAAAACCTGATTCTCAGGGTGTAAGCTGAACCAAAGCATGGTAACAACATGAACAGGAGTTTCAAGTTGTTAGAGTCTGGCTTGTTCTTCATCAACAATCAACTGTGCGAATCTAGGGATGGTCACTGCCTCACTGTTAGTATAGCACGTTTAGTATAGCGCATTCACGCGCTTCTGTTGAAAAACCTTTAATTTGTAATCTATCCCGACAGGAAATATATTTAACGCATTCCTGTGTGTTTGTTGACCTACAGATACTCACCCGGAGGAATTATATTCGAGCTTCCACGAATTGCAATTTTTTTCTACGAATTGCAAAGATCTTGCGAATTCCTTCCACGAATCCAGAATTATATGTTTTTAACTGTGTTAAATCTTGTTTGTCTCTAATTGTATGTGTGTGGTGTTTGTGCGTGTGCAAATAAAGTGTGCAATATATTTACGTGTCGTATGAGAGAAAAACCAGAAAATTCTCATCTGAAAACCTGATTAGCAATATGAGATGATTGTCACCAAGTATCCTTGCATCTGAAATCAATAATTGTCACAACGCCGCCAGCGGATTCTAACCTGTGCATTCTTGTTCATTAGCTTCTCCCATAACCACTGCTGTGCTATGAATTGGTTCTTAGCCTCCTTTTTTTTTTTTTTTTTTTTTTTTTTTTGTAAACTAAAGAAAATCTAAATGGGATCATTACAGTAAAAAAATGTTTTTTTTTTTTTCCATTTTTATTAATAATTAGTTTTGTGATAGTAAAACTGGAAATTATTAAGCTTATCTTTAACTTCCATTTTTAAGAACTCTTTGAATTTTACTGCTTCACAGCAATTAATTATCTTTTTGTGGTGGATTTTACGGTAAATAGTAAACAAACATAAAAGCGAGAGTGAGGGCTATTCACTCTAAATTATTATTTTGTCGTTTCTTCCGAGCGCTGTAATGGCTGAAGAAAATTGTGAACTTTTATGAGGAAGTTTTTATCTCCCGTTGAAGTTCGAGGGTCGAATAAATTTCGTTCATCGTCTTTCTACGTAGCTATCGCTTCTTCTACAAATCGCTGAGCGCCTTTTTTTGATAAGCTCTTCACTTTACTTCATTCGCATTTGCTGGCTAGCTTTTAGCAAATTGTTTAGTAAACCTGCCATTATTTATGCAGTATGAGTAGGAATAATATTGATTATGAACTCTATTATTATAACCGGAAATTATCTGCGTTTTTTTTTTATTTGTAATCTTTCTCTATAAAAGGGAAGACATTTTTGTTTTATCTTCAAAAACTTAAAACTTATAACACTTAGAATTTTTTTCGTTTTTATTTAATGAGTGGCAAAAAATAAAAAAAAAAAATTTAATTAAATAAATCTTTTATTACTTACTTTTAAACAAATAAAAACAGTATTTTTTTATTTATTTTAATTGAGCTTCCAAATTGTTATTTCAAATATCGTCTGCAAAAAGAATTAACAAATGGGAAATGACGTCATGGCTCTTTTAGAATTTGTATTTACATTTATGATACGCAATTCGAATTTAATATAGTTTCTATGTTTTGATATTTCATTAAAAATAATTCGTAAAAATTTGAATGAATAAGATTAATAATTGTTTTAAAAATTCTTTTTAAGGTTATAAGATTTTTCTGATTTCTTTTTTTTTTAATATCATTTTTGTTCGTTTCAAATATTCTATTATTTATTATAGGCTTAAAATTTAATATTTTATTACAAATTTCTTTCTATTTATATTCACTAATTTTAATTGAGCTTCCAAACTGTTATTTCAAATATCGTCTGCAAATGAATTACGAATGGGAAATGACGTCATAGCTCTTTCAACGTTTTTATTTGCATTTATGATAAACAATTCGAATTTAATATATTTTTTATGTTTTGATATTTCATTAAAAATAATATGCATAAATTTGAGTGAACACGATTAATAATTGTTTAAAAGAATTCTTTATAAAAAATGAAATGGTAAGTTCATGAAATTTTTTAATAATTTTTTTTTATTAATATCATTTTTGTTCGTTTCAAATATTCTATTATTATAGGCTTAAAAATCATTTTTCATTCTAAATTTCTTTCTATTTATATTCACTAATTTCAATTGAGCTTCCAAAAGTGTTATTTGAAACATCGTCTGCAAAAATTTTACGAATGGAGAATGACGTCATCGCTCTTTCAGCATTTGTATTTACACTTATGATACACAATTCGAATTTAATTTTTTTTATGTTTTAATATTTTATTATTAATGAATAATTCATAAACAATTGAGTGAATAATATTAATAATTGTTTTACGAATTCTTTTTTAGCTAAAATGGTAAGTTTACGAATTTTTTCTGATTGTTTTTTTAAATATAATTTTTATTCGTTTCAAATATTCTATTATTATAGGCTTAAAAGTTATTTTTAAATTTAAATTTCTTCCTATTTATGTTCCCTTTTTAATGTTCAGAAAAGAAATAAACTAAACAATTGTGTGTGTGTTTTTGCCTTCAATCTTTTGATATTTATTGACCAGTAAAAAATTGATAGAAGAAATGCATGTTTTTTAAATAAAAATAAATACTTAGCCAGTCAACTTGGTTCTTTTACTTTAGAGTAAAATTTAATTAATATTTCATTAAGAAATTGTAGTTATTTTTATTTTGGCAATTAATATAGCAATTTACGTTATTCCATCGTTTTTCTAATTATGTTTAGTTTTTAAAATTTATACTAAGATATCAAGTATTTTTTAATTAAAGGTATTTTTTTAATTTATCCGAAATTCGGTTAATAAATAGTGAAATTTTATGTTATTATTTATTTTGTTTAATATATTTTTTTTTTTTTTTTCTGAATTTCTTTATATTTTTCAGTAATATTTTTTTTTAATTTAATTTTTCAAGTTAAAAATATTTATATATATATCATTTCACTAACACCGTGTCATATCAGCTATTAAATAATATTATATTATAATCACCGTTCAGTCTCTTAATCTTTGAAAACACAGACTGCAACAGACACTTTTAGAAATTTGAACCCGTGTCTTCCTGTATGTTTACTGCGTATGATACCATTCGACCACGAGCTAGTCAAATAGCATTAACCTATAAAAGGAACATTTTCGATATGAGAAATCGTTGTATTTGCCCTATTTGTTCTGTGTTGCCAATGTTAATTTTTGTGCATTGTTTTTCTTGTGCACATAAAATTAAGGAATTTGTACACTATAAAATACATAAAACTAATAA
The DNA here is from genome assembly GCA_021605095.1 of Caerostris extrusa. NCBI lineage: Eukaryota > Metazoa > Arthropoda > Arachnida > Araneae > Araneidae > Caerostris > Caerostris extrusa. Next base: position 181,883 of record BPLR01020092.1, on the reverse strand, counting down.
AATTATGCACAATAAAATACATAAAACTAATAAAATATACACTATAAAATACATGAAACTAATAAATTATACACTATAAAAATAAATAAAAACTAATAAATTATACGCAATAAAATACATAAAAAATAAATTATACACTATAAAATGTATAAAACTAATAAATTATACACTATAAAATACATAAAACTAATAAATTATACACTATAAAATGCGTAAAACTAATAAATTACACAAAAAATACATAAACTAATAAATTATAAACAATAAAATACATAAAACTAATAAATTATACACAATAAAATACATAAAAACTAATAAATTATACACTATATAAAAATACATAAAACTAATAAATTATACACTATAAAAATACATAAAACATCAAGTGCATTTCATAAAATGTTACAAGTGCAATATAAAAATAATAAAAATACATAAAATACATATAACATCAAGTGCAACGTAGATCCATGATCACCAGGTAATGCTTACATAAAAGGGGAGAGTAGTATACAACTTGCTGAATATACTTTTAACGCAAAAGCGCACTGTCTAAGACTTCTGCAATAAATACGAAGTTTGTACATTTCGGTTTCTTTTATCGAGTTTCGAACCCATTGCTTTCAATTCCGTAACCCAAGTCACTATTTGCCAAATCCCTTTGTGCATAAAACCATTTTAATGATGATGAAACTGAACAATATTTATAATACCTTATTGTAAAAATTCTAATTTCTTCTGAAAAAGGGATATTCTTTGATTACCCTTACCACCTAAACCATCAATATCATGTTTATCTTTTGTATTATAAATAATATTTTTATATTAATGATGCATAAAAATATTTTAAAATAATGAAAAATAAATTTAGGAACAGTTATTTTTTAAAATTTATCTATCAATACCTACAAATGAGCGTTACAAAACCATAAAAATGATGAAAAGAATTGATCAGTTATGTTTATTTCTGTCAAAATGTGCTTAGTAAAATTATTCATCATAAGTTCAATCCTTTACCCTTTTATTTAAAGAAAGTTTAATCTTAAATAAATGTGTTAAAAAAATTCTTTGATTCCCATAAAAATAAACATAATAATTAAAAGTGATAATTGCATCACAAAAACACTTTTTTGTTAAAAATAAAATTATTCAATCATGATATTGAATAAGCACTTTAGATATTCATTAAAACGTATTTAACAACTTATCTGTATCATGAAAAAACTTCCTTTATTATTAACATATCCCGGCTTATCGTTCGTGTTACAACTTAATCACTCAAAGCTCTTAAGGAATTGTTTATACATAAAGCAATCAAACTCAAGAGAGTTTACACAAGCTATTAATGGATATGATCCATTCAGGGAAAAGTGAGAATTTAACCTCCGATAAAAACATTTGTTCCACTAAAAGTCAAACATCAGAATCGATAATGAAGCTTAACTCTCCCCGAGATCTGGCGACTGTTGGCGAAGAAAGAAAAAGTGCGCCAAAAAACAGCGCCAATATGACCATTGTGATCCCACTGAACGTTCCAACAAGTGTCAGAATCTTAACAAACTCATCACGACGCAGACGATTTCTATTACATCTTCTGTTCTCTTTCCTCGGATATCGTTTGCTGTAGTGCGTAAATCTGAACAAATCGTTTGAAGGTAAGTTGAACTGTCATATTTTTAAAGATACTTCTAATTTTGAACAGTTCAAAACTTTACAAATTTATTTAAGTTTTGACATATTATTTTAATTGAATATGTTATATTATACTTAAATTTTTCGGAAATGAGAATTTGTTTTTGATTTTCTTGAATTTCGAATTAATCCTTGCATTGATTGTAGGTAATTAAAAAGTTGGTTCAGTTGAAGAAAGTTTTTGTTCAAGAAAAAATGGAAATAAATTTTTTATATTTATATTTTATATTATATTTATATTTATAAATATTTTATATTTTCCAATAAACAAAATATTTTACATTACTCTTCTTATAGCTTTTACAGAATTTTATTTTCAAAAATTAATTTAAATTGAATTCAGTGTTCTTTTTCATAGCAAAATTATTAAAAATAATGGAATTAAAATCGTCCTTCTTTTACAAAAATTTAGAAATATTTTACAAAAATTTTAAACATTTTACGAAATACAAAAAATTAGAAACATTTTACAGAATTATTTTAGGTGATACTAATCGAATGATTAATTAAAATAACACTAAATAAAAATAAAACTTTTACAAAATTTGTAATACATTTGGCTATAAAAGTTTATTTAAATTTTAGAATACATAAGTTCAAATTTCAAATTTTAAATGAAAATAAATAGATAGAAAATAGTTTATATATTTATTAAAATATTTACCTACTTAGAATTTTTTTAAAAATATAAACTATTCTTCTTTACATGATAAGAAGGTACTTTCACTACTTTGATAAACATTGTTAATATATAAAGTAAACTTATTTGATTAAAAAGATATATATTTATGCAATTATTAATTTTCTATTTAAATAAATTTATTCAAATAATTATTTTTATGGATTTTTTTAAATATTCTAATTATATGTGCATTTAACATCTTTTCTTTATCATGCAAAAATAATAATAATAAATCTGTCGATATAAATATAATAAAATATTTGTAAAAACTGCCTGCAATTTTGCATCTTAATTTAAATTTAATAAAAAATATCTTTTTTAAGAAGAAATTATTTTCGAATAGTATCTAATAACGCAATAATAAGTAAATAAAAATTTATCACTATTTGGTAGATACTTTCAACTTTTTGCTTAGTAGGAATTTGCAAAAAATTGTCCATTTATAAGCAAAAAAGTGAACAAATATGTTATTTAATTTTTTTATGTGATTATTAGAGGACTTTTAATCTATTAAAAATAGAGATATTTAGATATGAATAGGATATATTTAGAGGACTTTTTTCAGCTATTAAAAATACACTTAAAAGTTAATATCAGAAATATTTAATTTTCTTAAAACTTTACATATTGTTTTTAAAAGATTTGATAACATTGATAATATATTATTAGCATTTTTTCGTGTTAAATAAAACGTTTGTTTAAAACGAAACTTTAAAACTTTTAAACAATATTATCTATGTACTTATCAATGATACTTATTTAATCTTTTTATTATTTTGAAATGAATCCATTTTAGCTATATAATATAAGTTTGTTAATAATAAATAAATGACAATGTATTTCATAAAATGACTTCTCTTCATAAGAAAATCTATTATTTATTATCTGTCTGTTAAAATAAAACCGTATAGTAGAAAAACTATTACAAAATCCCTAGAATAATTTTTTAGTTTACCCAATATTTCTCTTAGAATCTGACAGCAAACGATACTCCACGTTTTAAAAAATAGTGACACAATCTTTCCAAGTCTCAAGTGGCAATGAGATTTTTGAAACTAAAAGTAAAGTTGTTATCATTAGCGCAATATCTATCAAAAAATATTTTCGTATTATATTTATTAGTCTAATTTTATTGTTAATATCAGTAGAAATGTAGTATTGCACTGTATTTTTGTGAAATAACAGTATTCGATAACGGTAGAAAGCAAAAAAAAAAAAAAAAATCACAGAATAAAATTAACGTGGAACTAGAATGATTTTAAAAGCTGAAATAAGTGTTTAATGATTTGTTTAATCTTGCATTTTATCTTATTATAATACATTGTGACTAGCGGTCATTGCCACATGTTTTGGGTTCTAGTGGTGCCATGGATGATTGTTGTAGTTCGGAATCTACTTTAAATCATAGGTCTCGGTCAAATAGGATCGCCGATCAAATATGACTGTAGAGCGTGGGGCATAGGGCTGACAATCCTACCCCGTAAAAAGAAAACATCTCCTATCTCGAAATCTTCCACTAGGCAGAAGGCCTTGGTCCACCATGGGCCTGTTGCGCCAGTGAAGAAGAAGAATATTAATAATACACTGTGTATGAAAAAAAATTGTACAAAATAATTTTTTTTATTTTAAATATTTTATGAAAATATTCTAAATTTTTAAAATTATGTTTAATTTAAAACACATTTTAATAAGATATATCAGCCAGTAATTTTTTTTTTTTTAAAAAAGAATTTGGAACTCAGTTTTATTTTCAAATTAAAAAAAAATAAGTAAGGAGCAAAAAAAAATTAAATTTGAAAAGGATTGTATTTACTTCCAAGTTTTATAAAAATATCGTTTGCGCATGTATTTATTTTCTAACTATTACATAAATTATATAATTCAAAATAATAATAAGAAACATGGTATGAAAAAAATTAAACAAAATAATAAGTGATTTTCTTTATTTTAAATATTTTTCTAAAAATATTCTAAATTTTTAAAATTATGTATAATTTAAAACACATTTTAATAAGATATATCAGCTGGCGATTTTTTTTTTATTAAAATAATTTGGAATTCCGTTAAACTTTTAAATTAAAAAAATTATGTAAAGAAACAATAAAACTGAATTTGAAACGTACGAAATGTACATACTTTCAAGTTTTATAAAAATTATCTTTTGCTCGTGTATTTATTTTATAACGATTTTTAATTATGCAATTCAAAATAATAATAAAAAAAACATTTTTAGATAAAAGTTCAAAAAAAAAAAAAAAAATTTCCTCTTCTTTTTTACACCAACAAAATAAAAACTCTATTATGTTAGGAATAAGCTTTTTAGTTGCGAATTTTGATTTTTATCTGTATAAAATTGCCAAACAAGCAAATATTTAATCATTTGAAAAACAAATGGATTATTAAATCAAAAATAAATATTCGTTAAGTGAATGAAGCTGAGAAAAAAAGTTGTGAACGTTAGTTTTTAGAAAGATTAGCAAAATTTTTTTTGTCCTTTTTATTATATGCTTTTACTTTTTTCAGAAATTTCAGATACTTTTTTCATAGAAAGAAAGTTTACATTTTATAAACAGTTCCAGCAGAATATTTTTTAATTATTATTGTATTGTTTAATGTCAAAAAAAAAAATAAAACATATTATAATTATCTTTACTTAATCAATAATTTAACTTTTTTTTTTTTTTTAATCAATAAATTTTTTAAGTTTTCTAATTAATATTTAAAAATATTCATTCATATTAATTTATATCAAATTAAAACTGTATTAATACTGTAACTGAAAATTACGTAAATAGTTCATCGAAATAGAGTGTTTTTGAATATCAGACACTTTGATATGAGGCCGTTTGCCACTAATTGCAACGGATTCAGCGTTACCTAGGAAACAACAAAGAAGGGATTTTAGCACTGCGTTCACATTTTGCTGCTCACTTTAAATGTATACCCCAGAGATGTCATATGAGTTTTCCTCTTCATAGAGCCTTCTCTTCTTTCCCAAAATCAACTAACGGGTTTTACAGCCTATAAATTTATCGTATCCCTTTTCGGAGTAAACACAAGAGTTTGCAGTTTGGTTTGGCTTATCGAGTTTAGAACCAGGCTCTCCGATTTAATACAACATGCTATCTATCAGTGAGCTTCGGATCCCATATGAAATATAAAGCAACCAATATTTGCATATGCCCGAATCGTGGCTCAATGGTGAGCATTAGGACTGAGATTTAATCCGCTGGCGGATTTGTTGTAGACAACACTGTTTCAATAAACGAGAAGACTCGATGGGTTGGGGATGTTTTAGCATATTGCCTCGTGAGTCGAACGACCTGGTGGGAGGTTTCCGGGTCTTCTCCCATGCGATACCTAATGCGGGGTAAAAGCCCATATGAAAGCCCAATATGATGTTCCCCATAAAAATCCTCCCCACTGTTTTTAGCGACACGGAGCCAAGTCAGGACTTCCACCTACGGGTGCTCCATCATAGAAGTTACTCTCATTATCCTTCAATAAAACCGCACGAGTTTATGGACTTTATCTAAAATGCTGCTATCGACCCAAACAAGTGGGATAAAAAATATTTGGCATTAATTATTAACATTTCTTTTGCTAAAATCCGCGAATAAGAATTATTAAATTTTTTTGTTATATTTCTTACAGAATATCATTTACCCAAACGTAATGGATGTTGTTTTTATTAGCATTTAATCCATGAATCTTCTAATTTGTAGAAATTTTACTGTTGGTACTCAGTTTCTGTGCATACAAATCATTCTCTATAAAAGGAAAAAGAATAAAATTGTTTACAGAGTTCTTTATCGCTCATATAATCTTTCCTTATATTGTAAATTTTCGTACGGAAGAAACACAAGAAAAAAATTCAGTCGACTTTCAGAGCAAGTTATACAGTTTAACACTTATTATACAGTGTTACTCATTATACAGCTTAACGTGGATTCCGAACCACTAACAAAACGAGCCATGCCACTGCCAGAATTTGAACCTGAAGCTTGTGGTACCAACGGCCAGAACGCTAGCCAATTGGTCACCAGGCGGCAAATGATTTTGAGAGAAGAAAACCGGAATAAGGAGAAAATATGGCCGAAGTTCAATCAATCCGCTGGCGTTTTTGTTGTAGACACTGTTTCAAAAAACGAGGAGCCTCGATGGCGTTAGGGATGTTCAGCATCTTGCCTTGTTAGTCAGACTACATGGTGGAAGTTTTCCGTGTTTTACCCCATACCATACGCAAATGAGGTGTAGTTCCCCCAAAAGTCCTCCCGGAAGACACTGCTCTCCTTCTTCTGTGACAAGTCAGACTTCCACCTACGGGTAATCCATCCCAACTAGGGATTGCAATACCGGTATACCGGGATACGAATACCGGTGTTTTGAGCCATTTGTACAATTTTGTAATATCGGTATTCACAAGTTTAAATACCGTTTTTTCGGTATTTACTAGAAATTTTATCTGGGAAAGAATTCTTATCTGCGCAATTCTTATTCTTATATATGAGTTCTTATTCAGAATTCTTATATGAAAACTGATTGATCATGTTTATAGTAAACTTTCTTAAAATTTATTACCCACAAACCTATCCACATTCAGGAGAAGTCGGTGCAGTTATCGAAGATTATGATGGCACTAATGTCGATAGTCAAAAGGAATTGTCTCTTGAACAAAAAATAAGAATTGGCGATAACTAAAAAGTTTCAACAAACCAAAATACAATACAGAAATCAGCTATATCCAAAACAATCCGACTAGAAATAGATTTATTTGAAGATGAGGGATTTAGGAGGTAAATACTAGAAAAAGTACATCGCGCATTACTAACAATACCATCCACTAGCGTAGATGCTGAAGCGTTTTCGACAACTGGTAATTTTTGCACAAAATTACGTTCCAGGCTTATAGTACAATTGATGCATTATGTTTTTTGAAGATCATTTCAAAAATTTGTAATAGCACCACAGACTGAATAGTGATATTTACACTTTTTCTAGATTTAAATAAATAAGATGTTCCTTTACTTTTTTTGTGATTCCTATATATACTGTTATAATTTATGAGTTACAAATTTTTTTGTGGTATCTACATTATCTAATAAAACTGGCAAAAAAAAAACCAAAAAAAAAAAAAAAAAAAACATACCTGTGTTTTCTTTCTTTTTCTAAAATTTCTACTACCGGTATTAAAACCGGTATCCCCGGTATTAAGATCTAAAAAATACCGAATACTGGTATTGAATTTTGGTCCGATATTGCAATCCCTAAATACAAGGAATGTTCGTCCAGCAAGGATTAGGCAAACGCACGACATGTTTAAAGAATCGCTTGGGAATCACTTAAATGGAATTTTGGACTATTTGTAATTGTTATCCCGTCACATTTTATTTTTTTCTTAATGAAATATTCTTTCTTATATGATACTTCGGATAATATATAATCTTAATAGTTTAATAAACTAGTTTTTAATTGATTAAAAAATTTCATTTTAATAGTGCTGCCAATTAAACAACTTAAGAGATGTTAAGATAATAATTTTCTGTCTTAATTGTTATTTATATTAATTTTTATTTAGAGTTTTATGCATAAAGCTAATTTATTAATATTTTTGCAATCAAACTGATAAATATCATTTACTCAGAATAATGATATGCTAATGACATTAAATTTATTTCTGATTTTTTTTTTATCTCAGCAGTTCAATAAAATATTAATCAAAAATTTCAAAAGTCTTTTTTATTATTAAATATTTACTGGCCTATTATTAGAAACTTATGAAGAAAAAATGACATAAATAATATTTATAAAAATAAAGTAAATTTTTATTGAAATTGCTGTAAAATTTAAAAAAAATATTGGACAAATATTACTTGTATTGAAAAATAAAATCCAGAATTTTCCTTGTATTAAAATAAAAATTTGATGATTAATATGTGCCATCTTTTAATAAATAATTTTTTAAGAAAACTTCTAGCAGTTACCTGTATGTTAATAACAGTAAAATTAAATTTTAAAGTGTCCTCGGTCCATAATCACATTTTAAAGACCCCACCACTCAAGAAATTATATACAAATTTGAGGACTTTTGATTTATAATATGAGGTTATATATTTTAATAATCCAGTATCCAACTCTCTAATGACGAAGTACATCTTTGAAAAAAAAAATAGCAGTATTAGTTAGCAATGCTTACATTTTCTTCAAAGAGTAAAAGGTTCCAATTGCCGTTGACGCACTAACTGGCCAGACTATGGTTAGGTAAATATCAACAGTGAATAATTTAAAATTTCATCATCTTTGGCAATAGAAAAATCTTATTCTTAGTCATTAAATTAAATCACTCGTTTATTCTTTTTAAAAAGAAATCCGTGTTCAAGTCAGGAAATGAATCAGAGAAAGACTTCTTCCTAACTGAACTTCAATCAAATCAAAACACATGGTTGCGGTCAAAGTGAAAGGAAAACTTCTTCTGATTTCATCTGCGTCATGTGCAGATGATGTTTTTGTTTATTTGGCTCATGTTAACTTTACTCAAATCATTCACCACTCAATTTAGGGGGACTGATCGCCGAGTGACTTCCGCTCTGGCGCTCGGTGCCACAGGTATCGGGTTCGACTCCTAGCAGTGCCATGGATGTTTGTTAGTGCTTCGGAATCCACTTTAAGCCGTAGAGCTGACAACCCTACCCTTTAAAAATGTCAGCGTCACGGAGCCAAGTCAGACTTCTACCTACAGGTGCTCCATCACAACAGAAGCCTATTTCCTCCTTCCATGAGACCACACGGGTTCACGAACTTGGTCTAGATGTTGCTGTCTACCAAGTGGGATAAGAAATAAAGGGCCAGAATGACAGAGTGACTAGTACTCTGGTGCTCGGTACCACAGGTTTCGAGTTAAAGTCCCTACGATGTCAGGGATATTTGTAGTGAAACCGTAGGTCTCGGAATAATAATCCCTTTGAACCGTACGTCCCGGTATAGTATGACTGTAACGTTTTGACCGTAGTACTGACAACTCTACTCAGCCCTACTAATCAGCATCAGGAGCTTAAGTCAAGACTTCTATCTACGTGTACTCCATCATAACACAAGCTGCTCCCCCCCTTTCCCCCTTCCATGAGACCACAAGGGTTCTTGGACTTGGTCTAGATGTTTACCAAGTGGGATAAGAAACAACAACAACCATTCAAAAATCACAAAGAAATAAAATGTTAAATTGTATTTTGAATCTTGCATAAAACACACATATGCATGCTTTCTGCATTTTAATCTAATTACGCCAATTAAGAAATTTAAAAAAATAGTTAAATTTTAAAAGTTAGACTATAGATAATTAAAAACCACTTTTAATCTACCCATTCAACAATTATCTTTGAAACTGAATATGAATGAATGTTTCCTCAGAACTTTTAATAATATAAATACCATGTACTTAAGTCTACTGAAAATAACTATTGCTATTAAAAACTAAGATAGCTCGACTCACGGCGCAGTGGTATCTTGCAGAAGGACTAAAGTTCAAATCCAGCGTCGGAGTCTGTTGCAGTCTCTTGTTTCAGAAGTGAATAAATTCAATGATGATTTTCATGTAGTTTTTGTCGTATCCCTCATAGAAGGAAGGAAGAAAGAGGTATGCATCTTCTATTGTGATAGAGCACCCGTGTAGGTAGAAGTCTGACTTCTACTCCTTGTCTTGAAGAAGGAGGGCAGGACCTCCCCGGAAGTTTTTAGAGGGAACTACCCGCATTTGTTGTATCGTATAGGAGAAAACCCGGTAAACTCCCACCAAGGTAATCAGACTAAAGAGGTAAGATGTTAAACATCACAAACGCCATCGAGACTCCTCTTCTTTTGAAACAGTGTTTTAACAAAGCCGCCGGTGGATTGAACCTCCGCTCTAATGCTCACCAGCGACGCACGTTTACACTGAGCCACGAGTCATGCGATGATTTTCATATAACGTGAATAAGTTTCTCAACTAGACCGTCGCACTTTGTAAGAGGGAGTTTTCGGTTTTTCACTCCTGCAATCCTCAAATACATTGAAATTCTATATAAGCTCTTTTCTCGATAATTCTTTCCATTCAGCACTGCTTAGTCTAGTGTTAGTGATATGCATAAGTGAAATGCAAAGCTCACAACCGCAAAAAAAAGTACAGTTGATTAGCATAATTAAGTTCTATTCTTGTTGCTGTAATTAATTGCATTCGTTGTCATTTATTATTCTTTATCAACATTTTGCTAGATAATTTTCTTTCTTTTTTTTTCATTGTTTTTCTCTTCCTTTTGATAATTTTCTTTTTTTAATCTTTGGTTAATTAATTAACTGGTAGCTAAAAGTTTCTTTTTTTGGGATTTAAAATGAGATAAATTGGTAATTTCTTTTATAAAATAAAGCGTTAACGGACTCATGTAATAGTTAAATTTTTCTACTAAATCTCTCTTCCTATTGCAGTTAATTAAAACTTTTTTAATATTATTCTTATTTTGTTTTACAGTTCTCTATGAGGATAATAGTCTTTACTTTCAAACCATTTTCATTTTCGTAAAAAACTTTATTTTATTTAACTTGGTAAAAATTGTGTGCTAAAAATATTACATATAAATAGAGCTAATAAACAAAAAATTAATTTAATTATTAATCAGATAAAGACCTTTGTTTTTGCTTAGAGTCTTACAAAACCCAATTTTTATCGAATATGATTGATTTAAAAATTTGATTCAATTTTTTATTTAAAGACAAATTTAAATACAAGGGAAAACCAATCTTCAAAAACATTCTGATATACACAATTCAGAGTTTATTCTTTTTCCCTATGTTAGACAAATTATTTTTAAATCCTTACTTAAAAGTTATATCTAACCTCTATGTATATTTACAAATCTCATCAACTTTTTTTCTCTTAAAATGTATTTCTTTTTAACTTATATTAATTCTATTTTACAACAATAATGCTTTAATAAAGTAACCGTCAAGTTAACTAAACTAAAAAACAAAATATTTTGTCGTACACATGTAAAAGTTTTATAATAAAAATTGAATTATTAAATAAATCTTACCTATATCAATTTTAAAATGAAAAAAATCCCTATTTAAAATTCCTTTTTAATACTATTGCCAGTAGAGCTATTTAAATAACTCTACTGACAATAATCTGAATTATTCGAGAGCTTTAATTAATTAATTGTTATTTATTATTAATTATTAATTATTATGCTTTAATTATAATTATTGAATACTGAGACAAAGCGAACCTACCAATTTTAAAATAAATATATCAATTCTAAAAAAACACCTACGAATATACAGGATCGTAGATGAAACTTATTGTAAATAAAATTGCACTAACTTAATTTAATGGTTAAAAAAAAATAGTCTGCAATTGTAGTTTTTTCGTCGCTTAGAAAACAAAATTTCAGTGCATTTTTCAAATACAATTTTCTCCTCTCTATCTTCTACAATTTCCAGAAATACTGATAAAATCATCAGCTAGAGAATATGTCAATTTCGATTATTTTAATAAACTACTCTTTAGAACTTAAAACATTCCTTAACTAAAAACAACACGGAGTAGCAAGTGACGAAGAGAATCTAAAATTCGACGGGAAATAAATTTGAGGCCCTTTGCTAAAATTTTAAAAATTCGTTTTCAAATATGTATAAATAATTTAATCAGCTTGGCCGATATACAGGTTAAGCATAAAATTTAAAATTTAATGTAATAAAAACGTATAACAGTACATTTAAACGAACAAAGAAATAAAAATTAACAATAAATCATATTAAGACAATAAATTATGTTCAACAATTATCATTCAAAACTAAAAAGAAAAATATTAAATAAAAATAAAAACTATAGAATTCCAAACGATTTTATAAGAATGCATGTGAAAGAAATTTAATAAAAAATATAGAATACCAAACGATTTTATAAAAAAATTCTTGAAAGAAATTTGAAAAATAATGATAATTAAAAAACTATAAAATTCAGAAAGATTTTATAAGAAAGCACGTGGATGAAATTTAAATAAATCAATAAGAACAGCAGGCGAAAGAAATTTAAAAAAATAAGAAACCAATAAGAAACGTTGAAAGTTGTCGAAGAAACGAAAAACTAATTAAGAACAGGAAAGAACTAGGAAACGTTAACTGAAATATTGACAAATGAAATAATGAAATATTTATTCCATTTTAAATGAATAATATTTATAATAAATAAATTCAGGATATTTTTTTTTTTTTTTTATACTTTAAAGATAAAATAATTGCAACAGAAACGTTTCCACGAATTTTACTTCTTTCAGAATGGCAATGTGCAAATTTTTTTAATGCTGACTTAAAAAAATATATAATTTTAAGAACTTTTTATTAAATTTCTACCCATTTCATTAAGCTTTAATTTATTGTTTATTTAAATAAAAAAAAATTTTTTATAAACCAGAAATTTATGGGTATTGTTTTGAGAAGCGGGAATTTTTGTGTCTTGTATGATTTTCAATTATTTTTATTGATTATTTTTTTAAATTTCTTTCTTTCTTTTTTTAATTATTTTATTTTTTTTCTTTTTTATTTATTTCAATTAGTTTATTTTTTTAAACTTTCTTTCACAAAGCTTTTATACATACTATTCATTTGCATTTCTCTCACGAGCTAATAATTATATAATTAAATAATTGAGTAATGTAAGATTATTCTAAAAGATCGTCTGGTGAAAGCAAAGACAAATTTTATTTCAAAGTGAAAGTGAACTTTGAAAATCGTTTGGAGTTTTATAGATTTTTTTTTTTTTTTTTTTTTTTAAGATTGCTGTTTATACGTTTTGTTTTTGTTGTAATTCTAAATTTTATGGGTAACCTATTTATCGGCCCAGCCGATTACATTTTTAAAAAATTATTTTAGATTAAGTAAAACTAATTTTATAATAATCGCAATAATCACAGGGCATGTTAAATACATATTTTTGAAAATACGAAATGCTTTATGGTTTTACAATTTATTCATCATCATAGGCACAACAACACCGTGGTGGGCCAAGGCTGTCTATTGGCACGTCGGGACTCGAACCATAAACGAAACCGGTGGCACCGAGCACCAAATCTTTAGTCACTCGCCCATCAGGTCCCTTACGATTAGTTGGTTCATTAAATTTCATTTATACTTCGTGTCTGAAAATAACCTGTTTGAATATCAGATATATTATATATTATTTATATTTATATTATTATTTATATACGTTATTTCTTTGGAATTTATCGTATAAAATATTTTTGCATAAATAATATTATTGCTTTAATGTTTTTCCTGGCATAAGCCAAATTTTAAAGAAAATTAATAGCTAAGCTTTTACTCATATTCTTTGGATAATTAATCGAGCTGCACTAACTAAATGCTTTTTTATTCTAAAAAGTATTTTAAAGTTAATTAAAATTTGTATTTTAAGGTTTCTCTCATTCATTAAAACGTTTCCATTTTCAGTTAAAATTAGTGTATGTGCAGTACTGAAAAACTATATTAATACATTCCTAAATGAAAAAGAAGGAAAAAAAATTTCAAATTTAGTAATTTATGTTCCTTTTACGGAAGAGCATGTAGTTTAATGAGTATTTTTAACGAGAGAGTTTATCAACTTGAATCGGAAGCTTTCGCCCCAACGCTACAAACGGAAATGAGTTGAGCTGATAAATCGTTTGCGATGGAAATACTGGCTGTCATCATTAACCATTTTTGAATGGCATCACGTGTGATTATCAGGCTGGAGTCGAGCTGTCGTACTTGCGTTCATTGAGAAACATCAGAAGTTTGCATTAGTTTATGTAAAAATAAGTATTAGATAAGTTATTGTAAAAAAAAATTATGTAATAATAAATAATTAGTTTATGTAAAAATATAATTTTAATAAAATAATATACTTAAATTAAAAAAAAATCAAGATGAGTTTAATTGTTTATACTTGTACTAACATATTTTCACTCTTCTAAAAAAATTCCACCTGTAAAAATTTTCTATTAATTTCTAATTAATTTTCTAGAAATTTAAATTCTTTTAAAATTTTTGAAAATTTTGAACCAATATCTGATCTATTTTATTATTTATGTTGAGTAGAAGCTTAGACGTGTATCATTCAACATTAGGGAGGCAGTCATATAGCAAATTCAATGTTATTCAGAATTATTATCACGGGCCAACTGCACTGTATGCAGATTTTGTTGTTAAAAATTTGAACGAACACATCCAATAATTTAATTTAGGGTTTCTCATGATTCTCTTCCATTTGAGCCCAACGGGAGGAATTCCAACCTACTGACGGGCTTACTGTATACCCAACGGCCTATTCACTTACCTAATTAGCATTTAAAATCTTAAATTTGATGAAGGTTTGTGCATTTGCATGATACTTAACTGCTCGATTTTTTAAATAACAGTGGTTCCCTATCACTTTGTGCGGTACAAAAGAATTTCCTATTTATTAATGCATTGAGAATGTTTGAAAGAAAAAAATTATTACACAGAAAAGAAAAAATCAAACATCATACAAACTGCTTTGTTTTTCTTATCCTCACTTGGCAGACAGCAACATTTTTATCAAGTCCAAGAACCTGTGTCCTCTCAGGGAAGGAGGGAGCAGCTTCTGTTGGGATAGAACACCCGTAGGTAGAAATTTGACTTGGCTCCATGACGCTGAAGAAGGAGGGCAGTGCCTTCCTGGTGGACTTTTAAGGGAAGCTTTCATGCATTTGCCTATCATATGGGAAAACCCGAAAACCTCCCACCAGGTAGCCCGATGAACGAGGCAAGATGCTGAACATCCCAAACGCCACCGAGTCTCCTGGTTTTTTGAAACAGTGTCTACAAAATAACAAAGCCACCAGCGCATAGAACCTCCACCCTAACGCTCACCAGCGGCGCACTTTGCCACTGGTGCCGTTTGTTTGCCACTGAGCCACGAGAAGGATAACTAGGTGTTAGAGATATAATGTAAAGATCTTTAGTAGGTATCGTGCTCTATAAAAATCCTATTACAAAATTTTTTTAAATATTTGATTAAATGTGAATTTTAATACTATGTTTTGCCATTTGCAACAACATTAAAGTAATAAAATATTCAACATAAATGTGAGTTAATGTATTATATTATAAATATTATTATTTATTATTATTGTTAATTTTAAAAATTTGAAATACACTGTCGACTTATCGAAGTTAGGTCCATGAAAAAGAAATCGTGAAAATAGCAGATTGTATATGCCAAACGCTTAATACAAAGGTTCGAAAACAACCATTTATATAATGCGTAGTTTGCTAATCTTTGTTAATTATATTTTGTTATATGATTAACAAAGATTAGCACCATGCACAACATAATTAACAAGCTTATTTATCACCTTTTTTTTTTTTTTTTTTTTTTTTACGGAAAAGTTTTGGATTATATAAAATTCCAATATAAAACTTTTCTCCTTAAAAGTGATTAAGTTCATTCCTAATTTAGTAATTTAATCCATTTATTTTTATTCGTTCATTTTAATTGCTTCGATTCGAGTATCTCATCGGTCGGTTTCATTATCTCTGAGATCAGTGGTGATGTCGCAAAAAAGGTTGACTCTAGAGGCGTTCACCACTTCATTTCGCTTCTTCCCCAATATCGGAAGCAATTACTAGAAGTCGTCCATCAATGACTTGCAGACGATAGTGTCGAACCGCGGAACTCCGGCGGTGTTTATTTCTAACGACTCAAGTGGCGATTCCCGCTATTTTTACGACTTCGGAATATTTTATGTTGAAGAATATCGTTTCCCGATTAATAAATAAAATCTTATCTCCCGAATAAAAGTAAAGAGAGTATTCTAATATGTCTTTTTGCTTAATAAGTAGAGGAAGATATTTTTGTATTGTATTGCATGGATTAATAAAAATTAGTTTTATTACTTTTTCTTTTGAAATTTAAATTTGTTGAAAATTTATTTTGTGAGTTGAACAGAAAATATTTATCAATAGCATATTTATTAAATTGTTATTAACAATAGTATATTTATTAAATATTTATTAAATATCGTTTACGGATTGATAAATAAATATTTGGAACAGAAGTGAAGCGAGCATTCTAATATGTTTTTTTACTAAATAAGTCGATGAAGAGATTCTTTTCTCATCCCACAGCAATTTGGATTTACCGAAAAACTTTCTACAACTCATCAGCTCTATAATCTCACAGAAACTGTTGCTGAAGGATTTACCTGGAAATATGAAACTGCTGCAATTTTTCTTGATGTGGCCAAAGCTTTTGATAGAGTCTGGGTTAATGGATTGATTTACAAACTCATTTCTTACAATTTATCTCCTTATTTTATTCAAGTAATTCGTAACTATCTTTCAGACAGACACTTTGTTGTCGCAGTAGGGAATACTGATTCCTCAATTCGTGATATTCACGCTGGTGTGCCCCAGGGCTCTATTCTAGCTCCTTTCCTCTATAATATCCTTATCAACGATATTCCACAAAAGAACAATATCAAAATTAGTGTGTATGCTGACGACACTGCAATCTTAACGCAAGGCCGGAAAAACTTAAATCCAGGAAAATTTGCAAAAATTATATCATTGATTTAGAAAAATGGCTCATTAACTGGAAGATAAAATTAAATGTAGACAAGACTGAAGCAGTTCTTTTCACTTGCAAAAATCCTATAACCCTCCTAATATTAAAATATACAATAATTATATCATCTGGTCTAAAGAAACTAAGTACTTAGAATTATCCTTGTTAGTAAACTTAACTACAGATCGCATATCTACAACCTTAGAAATAAATTCAATTTAGAATTATATATCCTTTAATCAATAGAAATTCAGGTTTACCTCTTAATCTCAAAATTCTAATATATCTCTTTATCTTCGTCCAGTATTAGCTTATGCAAGCCCAGTTTGGGGTTCTGTCGCACGTACAAATTTTGAAATTATTCAAAGGCTTGAGAACAAAACTCTCAGAATGTTAACGAATTCACCCTGGCACTTTCGTAATGACGATATTAGACGAGTTCTCTCGATTCCAAGTTTAAGATAATTTGTTCACAAAATTTCTACTCAATTCTATAATTATATGCGAAACATCAATAACCCTGTATTAAATATCCTACAAAATTATGATTATGATATTTCTTCCCGCAAACACAGCAAAAGACCTCGCACTGTTCTAAATATTTTAAATTAATTCCTTTCAACTGCCTAGATGAAAAAAGTTCGCTTTTCTCCTAAGCTATTTTTTCTCCTAATTTGACCTTTGCTCATTCTGGGTTATTACATGCAACTGATTTCATCAACATCTACATTTTTGAAATTTTTGATATTTTTCATTTTATAATTTTATTAAATAAATAATTCTCTTTTTGAAAAAAAAGGGCATTTAATTATCTATTTTGCCTGTTAACTCAAAGGGCATGAGACCACCGCTACGTTTCAACATTTTACAAAAAGGAGCTGGAGTGACCGCTACGCGGCCAAGGATCTCCGTAATAATTTACAATAACAGTGAAGAGATTCTTTTTTTTTTTTTTAAGTGTATATTGTACGGATTAATAAAAAATAGTTTTATTATTTTTCTTTTAAATTTTAAACAAAAAAATAATCTTCTTAAAAATATTTATCTATAGCACATTTATTAAATTAATTACGATATTTATGAAATATCGTTTTCGAATTAATAAATAAAATCTATCTCTGGAATTGAAGTAAAGAGATCATTCGAATAAGTTTCTTTTTTGCTAAATATCGATGAAGCGATTCTTTATTTTTTTTGTTAAATTGGATGGATTAATTAAAAATAGTTTTATTACTTTGCTTTTAAATTTTAAATTTGTTAAAAATTCCTTCTTTGTAATGATGATCCCTTCTTTTCGTAAGCCAAAATGACATCATAACAGAAGAAAATAAAAGGCAGAAATGTTCTTTAATTTTTAGTGTCAATGTGGAGAAAGGGTATATTACTAATAGTGTATATGAGAGTAACGTAACCTAGGAGGTTTGTGAATTTGTGTCGACATTACCTCAAGGCATTTTTCCAATGCGCTTATAAAAATAGCATTGCAGCATCAAAAATTGTATCACAAAAGATTAAGTTTACTTACCAAACTGACGCTCCAATAAACCCTTTTGGATGTGACGCAATGCAATTTAATACCAAAAAATAGAACTTATCATGTTCAATAATTCTCACGGTACCTAAGGCTAAAACGTCTGTTTCTTATGTCATTAAGGACATATTTTTTCTTCACTTTCTTCAAGATAATATTTTAGCATATAAAAAAATACTACGAATATATTTTCAAGAATGCATATCCAAGTTTAAGATGTTTTTTTTCTCACATTTTTTATATCTTTTTGATGTAATGTTATTGATTATGAAAATTCTGTTTACGTTCATCCACACATAAGCCTATTGCCGAAAATAAATGTCGTGGGGGTTTTTATAAGATGTTTAAATCAAGTTTCAATTTGAAACGACACAAAGAATTTATGTGGAAAAATAATATTCCTTTAATATATAATAACATTCATTTTATAATCATCTTTTAATATTAGTATTTAATATATATAAAGATGATTATTATTAGATGTATTAATATTATTCTTAAAAATAATATTCATTTAATTAATCCTCACTTAATAATAGTGATATTAATATTATTTTTAAAAATGATATTCCTTTAATTAATCATCACTTAGTGATATTAATATTATTCTTAAGAATAATATTCATTTAATTAATCATCACTTAATAATAGTAATATTAATATTGTTTTTAAAAATAATATTTATTTAATATTCATAATAATATTCATCTATATAACATTCATTCAATAATAATATTCATTAATTCATACAAATTCTTTTTTATTTATTTTTTTTTCCTTTTTATGAAAATATGCTATTTATATTTTGAATAATAGTAAATAAAAATGACGAGAAATTATAATAAGTTAAGTTTCTTTATTTCTCACTGTCTACAAAAACTATAGACAATGAATACTTACAAATGGATTTGGATTCTGCACAAATTTTTTCATATATAATCAGGTAAAATTGCATGAAAAAAATGTTTCAAGCTAAGTTTTTGTAATAAACAATATGCTGCTTCCTGTAAAATACTTTTTCTTTTTAGGAGTTGTGAGGTTAGAATGCAGAATATATACTGAGAATTTCGTAGAAATATAACTGATTATTTATCTCCTAGAAATAAAAATTCAGTTCCTTGAATTCACGAAAATTGATTTTGTTTCGATTCATAATTGAATTCATAAATAGAATTGAATTGGCTCACTCAATTCGATTCAATTTCGATCAACGTTGTAGGAGCCTATTATATTTTATATCCATATAGTTAAAAATTTTATTTGTCTCCGGCAGAATTTTTTTTTTAATTTCGAAGTGTTTTTCTTTTTCAATTTGGCGATTTTTTTAAATCAATGGCGTTTTTTTTTAATTTGGTGATTTATTTAATTTCATGGCGTGTTTTTTCTTTCAATTTGGCGATTTTTTAATTCCATGGCGTGTTTTTTTCAATTTGGCGATTTTTTTTTAATTTCATGGCGTGTTTTTTTCAATTCGGCATTTTTTTTTAAAATTCTATGGCGTTTTTTAAATTTGCCGATTTTTTTAAAAATTCCATTTCGTTTTTTTTTTTTTTAATTTGGCGATTTTTTTAATTCCAAGGCTTTTTTTTTAATTTGGCGATTTTTATTTTATAAAATCATTACAGTGATGGAAAACAAAAACCCATTAGCAAATGTTTATTATAGAGAAAAAGAAACAAGCATATAGAAGGGGGAAAACAGCAAAGAATAAAATACAACACAAAATTATCCAAGCATACATAAATGCAAAACAAATGCCTGCTTATCAATAATAGATATTCTTATGTTTTGAATTATTCACTAAAAATTGCTTTTTCATCAACAATTTCAATCACATGCATAAATAAATATAACCTTTAATAAATTACTTGAACATCTTAACCATCTAAAGAATTATTCTTGTGGGAAAATTCTATAATAATAGTTTACTTTCTCTATTTAAAAGAAAAGTTTACAAAAGATCACTTTCGGGATAATCAACAAGCCATTATCTCGAACATTTTAATTTGTTTGTGGAAACGATGTTTTCGCATTTCTAAATTTATTTTATTGCTTTATGTTCAAAATGTTCAGTTGCCACTGATGGTTTCGAACAAAATTCAATAGATTAAGCCTAATGTAAAATAATTAATTAATGTTTTGAAAAGATAATAAATCAATTTCACATCATTGATTTTCAAACATTAATAAATTCTTTTACTACTGTTCCCGAAAAGTAAGACCAATTATTTTTTTCCTAAACTTTTTATTTGTTCTTCAAATTGATTTCATCGTCTTCAAAGTAATCCCCTCCGGACAAATGCACTTATGGCAACGTTTTTTCCAATCCTCAATGCATGCTAAAAAGTCATTGGCAGGGATGGCCTTCAAAGCGCTCTGCCATTCACGTTGAATTTCTTTGATCGACTCAAAACAGTGTCCCAGGAGTGGTCTCTTGAGTTTAGGAAGAACCACAAGTCACACGGTGTGAATACGGTGGTTGTGGAACGATATGGATTTCAGTTTTGGCGAAAAGTCACGAAGAATCAATGCAGTGTGAGCTGGCGCATTCACTCTTTTCGATACCAATCGAGATTTGACGCGTTTGATGCCCAAAATGGAATTGACTGATCCTTTTGAAATTCCAACATCATCAGCAAGGTCTCTCATTAAAAATCGACGCTTTGCAAACACCAAATCTTTATTTGTTTGGACGTGAGCTTCGTCGGTTGAGGTTGATGAACGACCAGAGGGCTCTTCTACTAACTCGTTCTCTGCCTTCTTTGAACTGTTTATACCACTTGTAAACTTTTCTTTCCGAAATAGTAATGCTCACCGAATGTCTTCTGCAACATTCTATACGTCTCCGCAAACAAAATTTAGTGCAAGTTCTTTTGCTCAATTAATTCAGACATTTCAAAAATTGCCGGAATCAGTTTTAGCGTGTCACAAAGCCAAGAGTAACTCAAACAAGTATGAATAATTTGATGTGAAATTTCACACAGATGTCAAGGACAGTGTCAGCAACCTAAAAAAGAAAAAAATATTGAAATTTCATAAAAGCAGGGAATTTTAAATTGAAAATTGGTCTTACTTTTGGACACAGTAGTATATAGTCATTTTAATGTTTTTCACATTCATGTAATTTGGAAAAATGATAATAAAAAATAATTTAAATTTATTTATTTTTCAAATTTGCAATACAGGAGTACATTAAGAAAAGTTTTAAATAATTGATGCAAATAATAAGTTACTATAACTTTAAAAGTAATTTAGCTCTCGGATTCCAACTTTTTTTGTAAGGACAAAACTTATGGTTAGCATATAATATCCGATAATGCTTGAAATAGCCATAACAACGCATTCAAACATGCACAAATAAATAAAAATATTAAAGCATAAAAATATGTAATTCAAAAATACATTAAAAATGATTCTAAATAATAGTTTTGGTTGAAAGTTATAGTTTTTTAAATATCTTTTTTTTTTTTTCAAAAATGAAAGTAATTTGGCAATGTAATTTTTGTCACCAAAATAAGTGCCCTTCTATGTTACAACTTTTTTAATCTTTACGAAAATATAAATTAATAATATTAAAGTAGTATTAAAAACAACAATACTAAAGTTAAAACAACAATACTAAAGTTAAAACAGCAATACTAAAGCCGAATGACAAGCGCTCTGGAACTCGATGCCCCAAGTTTTGGGACCGAGTCCCGGCGGTGCCATGGATCTTTGTAGTGGTTCGAATCCCCTATAAACGGTAGGTCCCGGTCTAATATGACTGCAGAGCGTAGGGCTGGGACAACCCTACCTCATAAAAAGAGAACATCTCATGTAGAAATCTGCCAGTAGACAGAGGGCTTTGGCCCAGCATGGGGTTGTTGCGCCACTGATGGTGATTAGTTACTTAATGCAAAAAAAGCTGTATTAAAATTAATTTTTCATAGAATTTTTTTGACTTTGCTGAACTTTTTGACAATCCTAACCCGGCTTTAGCCCACCATGGGGCTGTTGCGTTAATGGAATAGAAGAAGAAGAATATTAAAATTATTAAAAAAAAACTAATAATGATCTTCTGTTTCTAATAAATTTGATATTTGTTGATGCTTTCTGTTTGAAAAAAACATAAGCTATCACATCAATATTCTTTTCGAAAGCCAGTATAAATCCTTTTCTCGATAAATAAAAGCTACACAATTAATAGGCGAATCAGTAATTTTGTATGCTAAAGTTAATTAGTTGAACATCAGATACCCAGGAAATATTAAAAATGCGTTCAATGCATGAGTATGACTTGTTAACGTTGAATTATAAAATGAAAGTAAGAACTAAAAATACTGTATAGATATATATAATTGCCAGTACTGTGAAAAAAATCATAAGTGAATTTTATTCAGATGATTGGGGTGAATTACTTGCAAATAGCACAATTTCTTTCTAAGATTTCCAGTACATTATTTGATTAATCAATTAAATCTTAAATATAATTGGCATTTAATTTAAAGTTCGGATGACGCACAGTAATTTTTCGGGGCAAGTAGCAGGGCCTTTACTCATTTATCACCTTTAGGTGGCATGTGCAATTTAAGGTTGTCACGGACGTGAGTAATATTACCTCAATCTGTCCGATATAGGGATTAAGAATTCTGGTGTATGTATTTTTATGTAAGACAGAGAAAATGAATAAGGCCTCTCTACTTGTTGGCTCGGGGATTGGTCTCTTAACTTACAACAGAATGGTGATGCGCGTACTCTTTACTGGAAGGATAGAGAAAATATGTCCTGATCCCGCGGACTTTTATTATGGTGCTTCTAGCTTTTAAATTTTTATCCTTAGAACATTTAACTTCTTTTTAACCATTTTTAAGGCCTTTGGGTGGTTTTTGTTGAAAATGTCTCAATTTTTCCCTTTGTAATTTTGATATATAATTTATTCAAAATATTCCTACAGTAAGTAGCCAAATTTTGTATGGATTGAGTTAAAATAAAGCCGCGCTTTGGTGCTTGGTACCACAGGTTGAATCGTCGTAGTGTTCGGGTTCGAATCCCGGAAGGGGCCGTGGAGGTTTGTAGTGGTTTGGAATACACTTTAAATGGTAAGTTCCGGTCGAATAGGATCGTAGAGCGCTTCATCCGCAGCGTATCTTCAAGCTACACGCGTCCACTCTGTAGTGGTAAATGAGTAACAGCGTTCGTTGATGCAGCCCACATGACATGCATTCTTCAAGACTAGCTTGCATTTGACTGCTCACAGGGAAATGGTCCATACGACCCCAGTCGTCGACGCAATTTTGAAAAAAAGTTTGCAAAAATACCATTATTAATATTGCTGCTTTCATATATTGGTTTGGCAAGAAAGTAAGTTTTGTTTTCCCCATTTAAGTATATGGTAAAATCAAATGCCTTTTTCTTCCACTCCAATAAATACTGTTTCTTCTGGTTTTCTACAAATATCTGCGAGGTGCTATTTTTGTTTCTCAAAGATGTATGCCAGTTTTATCGCATCAAATTTTCCCAAATGTTTAAAAAGACGTTTTGGTTTCTATTACAAGAGACTAATAAATCACAGTGGCGTAACCAAGCAAATAAAGGGATAAGTTTCATTTTGGAAGCGGAAAAAAAAAGTAATATGCCAGAATTTCGCTGAGGAATTTTTCAATATGTTCTGTGGCAATTCCACGGAAAACGCTTTTTCTGGAGATTTGAGTGAAAAGAACGTTCATATATCAAGTTAGAAAATTGCAAGAAAAGGGTTATGGAAGCTAGAATACACAACTGATTCTCATAGTACGAATACTACCTGGAAGGTACTTATTCTGGAGTAAAAATCTTCTGTAATAAATATCGAATAATATTAAATATTGAATAATATTGAATTGACTCGCGAATGTGTTAATCCTTTAATTTTGAAAATGTTTGGACAAGTGTAATCCTGACATAAGAAATAAATGCCATTACTTATGTCAAAAGTGCTTAAGTGTCACATGTTCTTAAGTGTCCTAATGCTTAATTTTTTTATTTAATTTAAGTAATTCTAATTTAAGTAATTTTAATTTTAATTTAATTTAAAATTAATTTAATAATAATTTATCTTAAAATTAATTTAATAAATTAATTTAATTTAATTTTTAATTCAATTTTTTAATTTAATTCAAGTGCCTAGTGCTTATTTTTTCTCAATGCTTAATTTTTTTAAGTGCAAAAGGGCTTAAATTTGGCAATTTTTCTTCATTACTTGCCTTTTAAATCTAGAAACTTTAACTATATATCTATTGGATTCGTATGATATTCATATGCGAATAAAATAAATAATCAAATCTAAATAATAAAAACATTTATTGTCTGTTAAGGGGGCCTGATGGCCGAGTGACTAGCACTGCGTGCCACAGGTTTCAGGTTCAAGTCCCGGCTGTGACATGGATGTACGTAGTGATTCGCAATCCAATTTAAACCTAAGTCTCGATCTATTATGATCGTAGAGCGTTGTGGGAGTAGTCTTACTCGCGTTCGTAGCGTATCTTCAAGCTACCCTTGCCGCCTGGGTAGTTCGAAATGAGTAACAGCGTTTGTCGGTGCTGCCCACACGACATGCCTTCTTCAAGGGTAGTTTGTATTGGGCTGTTCACAGGGAAATGGTCAATACAACCCAGTCCTTGACATTTGAAAAAAATTGTTACAAAGATACTACTAATAATACTGCAGCTACATATATTGGTTTGGCAAGAAAGTAATCTCTGTTTCCCCCATTTAAGTACACGGTAAAAATCGAATGTACTTTCTCCCCTACCCAATAAATACCGTTGCTTCTGGTTTTCTACAAATATCTGCGATGTGTTATTTTGTTTCTTAAACACATATGCCAGATTTATCGCATCAAATTTTCCCAAAATGTTTAAAAAGACGTTTACAAGAGAATGACAAATCATAAAGTATACGTAATCAAACAAATAACGGAAAAAGTTTTATTTTGGGAGCGGGAAAAAAAGTAATATATCGGAATTTTGCTGAGGAATTTTCAATATGTTTTGTGGCAATTCTACGGGAAAACGCTTTTCTGGAGATTTGGGTGAGAAGAACGTCCATACATGAAGTTAGGAAAGGGCAAGAAAAGGGTTATGGAAGCTAGAATACACAACTGATTCTCATAGTACGAATACCTACTGGGCAATTATTCTTGCAGTAAAACTCTTCTGTAATAAATATTGAATAATAAAACTTCTTAGTGACACTGCGTATTAAATTGTTTATGACTCACGAATGTGTTAATCCTTTCATTTTTAAAATGTTTCGACAAGTGGTTTCGGATTCAAGTCCCGGCTGTGCCATGGATGTTTGTAGTGGTTCGCAATCCACTTTAAACCGTAGGTCTCCGTCTAATAGGATCGTAGAGTGTTGCGGGGGGGGGGGAGGTTTCTCGCGTCCGTAGCATATCTTCAAGCTACATGTGCCCGTTTGGGTAACAGCGTTCATCGTTGCAGCCCACATGCCATGCCTTCGTCAAGCCTAGTTTGTATTGGGCTGCTTACAGAAAAATGATCAATACGACCTAATCCTCGACGTAATTATTAAAAACAAGTTTCCAAAGATACCATTAATAATATTGCCGCTACATATATTGGTTTGGCAAGAAAGTAATTTCTGTTTTCCCCATTTAAGTACATAGTAAAAATCCGAACTTACTTTCTTGCCTACTTAATAAATACTGTTACTTTTGGTTTTTCTACAAATATCTGTGGAGGTGCTATTTTGTTTCTCAAATATATGTGCCACTTTTATCGCATCAAATTTCCCAGGGTGTTTAAAAAAGAAGTTTTGGATTTCTTTTACAGGAGAATAATAAATCATAAAGTATACGTAACCAAGCAAATAACGGGACACGTTTCATTTTGGCAGAGGTGAAAAAGTAATATTCACTGAGGAATTTTTCACTCTGTTCTGTGGCAATTCTACGGTAAACGCTTTTCTGAAGATTTGGATGAGAAGAACGTCCATATATCAAGTTAGAAAATGGCAAGAAAATGGTTGATGGAAGTATGAACGATATTGTATACACAACTGATTTTCATAATACGAATACTTGCCGAGCACTTCTCCTTGGGATAAAAGCTTCTGTCATAAATATTGAATAATAAAACTCCTTAGTCCCACTGCGTATTAAATTATTTATGACTTGCGAATCTGTTAATGCTTTCATTTTTAAAATAATTGGGCATGAGTAATCCTGACATAAGTAATGAATGCCCTTACTTATGTCAAAAGTGCTCAAGTGTCACAGGTGCTTAAGTGTCTTGGTGCTTCATTTTTTTTTAAAATTAATTTAATAATGATTTAATTTAAAAATTTTAATTTAATGTTGTAATTTAATTTAAGTGTCTTGGTGCTTAATGTTTTAATTTAATTTAAAATTTCATTTAAAATTAATCTGATGATAATTTAAGTTTGGTAATTTTAATTTAATTTTTTAACTTAATTTAAGTGTCTTATTGTTTAATTTTTAAGAGCTTAAGTGTCAAAGGTGCTTAATTTTGTATTGTTTATGGATTAAGAATCACCTAAACAGATATTATCGAATTTTTAAGGAGTGCAATACATAGTATTGCATATATTTTAATTATTGTTTGATAAATTTTCTTGGTGAATTGTTTTTAAACCTTGAAATTTTAACTGAACATCTATTGAATTCGTATGATATTTATATGTGAATAAATTAAATAATCAAATCTAATAAAAAGTTTATTGTCTCTTAATTGCTTTACACATTAACAAATAAAACAGAAACGAAAATATTTTAAAAAACATTTATTTCTTTAGTGCATTTTCTGATACCAACCATACTTTAACAATAGTGCATGAAAGAGAATAAATATTCTCTTCCACAAGTGAAAGTAGTTCTATAATTTTTAAAACTACAACCCTAGTTTTAAAAATTATAGAACTATTCTTTTTTTAAAACTACAACCCTAGTATTAAAATTAAGATGCTTTAATTGACTATTACAGCAGATAATTTCTTATTGATAGTTGGACTTTCTAATTAAATATATCGATATTAATTTTCTTAGATTTAAGGAAATTACCACGGACAATAAGCCCTTCATTCTCTTAATCCGCGCGACAGCCCCAAGGTGGGCCTAGGCCGTTTGCCTGCTGACAGATTTCGAGACAGGAGATGGTTTCTTTTTAAGTGATAGGGTTATCAGTCCTATGCTCAACGATCTACAGGCGGTCTGATGGCCAATTGGCTAACGCTCTGGCCTTTGATACCACAGGTTTCAGGTTCGAATACTGGCGGTGTCATAGATGTTTGGGAGTGGTTCGGAATTCCCGTTAAATTGTAGATCCTGTCTGATTAACCCAAAGTGTGCGCAAAATGACCGTAGAGCGACAAACCAAGCCAACGATCTACAGTCATATTAAAAGGGACCTGCAGCTTAAAGTGGATTCCAAGACACCACAAACATCCATAACACCCCCCAGGACTTGAACTTGAAACTTGTGGCACTTAGTCACTCGACCATCAGGCCCACTGACGCCAACTGAGTAATTGATCAATGGCAAATGAGGACTGTAAAACAAATTTGTTTTTGAATATTAGGCACTTTGATTTGCTATTTGCCACAATAATGGCAGATAAGCAGCAAATTCCGCGTTACTCAGAATATATTACGAAAAGATGTTGCAGAATACACATATCGTATCATATAATTTGCACAAACTCTTCACGAATGATATCTGTGGGGAATGGGGTCGCACCTTTCTCTTTAACCCAAAGAAATAATATTCTGGCTTCAAGATTTATCATGTTCTTACCCGACATTCTGAAACTTCCGGATCGCCTTCTTTTATCGTATTTCAAATCCATTCCCGTCGTTTACATATTCAAGTCGTTGTGGTCCTTACTCAAAACATATATAACACAGAATCGGCTTTTTTAGATTAAGATAATCAAGTATCTTGTATATTGCATTGACAGAATCACGTTAATTTCAAAAAAAATATTTATTTGTTTTCTTTCAATAAATATATATGATTAGAGAAGTACTAATTAAGAGGTAATGATTCATGTGAGAATCAGTGATGGTGAATTTTTGTCATTAATATACAAATGCTATGCCTTTTAAAAAATTTTCTATCAACTAGATTTTTGCTTCATTTAAATTAGCAGTTTTATAAGCAAATATATATATATATATAACATCTTACATAACACCAGTGTGCAACTAATCCTCAGTGTCCTGTAGTGTGGGACGGACATCCCATGAGTAATCTACTCATAGATGAAGGAAAAGGGGCAGCTTCTGTTGTGATGGAACCCCTGTAGGTACAAGTCTGACTTGGCTACGTGTCACTGACTTTTTCATGGTGTAGGGTTGTCAGTCCTACGTCCAATGCTCTACAGTCATATTAGCCGGACTTAAAGTGGATTCCGAATCTCTACAATTTTCCGTAGCAAAACCGGGATTCGAACCTGAAACCTGTGGTATCGAGTGACAGAGCGCTAATCACTCTAATATATATATATATATACATATATATAAGCATTTATATATGTTCTGATCGTTATGATGTGTATATTGCAATCTGTCAATTTAATTTCTTATATTTAAGAAATAATTTGCAATATTTCTGTTAAATTTAAGTTTTAATGATTTAATTACTATAATTTACAATGATATAAGCATTTATCTTGTTGAAAAACTTTTTACAAATATCATAAAATGAACAAAAAAAACACCCCCATGAATTTAACATATTTTTTTACATCAAAATATAAAAAAATAAAAAATTTAAAAAAATCGGCCTGGCTGATTCTGGTTAACCATAAAATTTAGAATTTACTAAAAACCAAACGCATAACAGCAATTAAAAAATTACAGAATTCACAAATGATTTTTATTTTTTGAAATATCTCATTTTCACTTCGAAATAAAATTTAAATTTCTTGGAAGAACAAAACGCATAATAACAATTTTTTAATCAAACTATATAAAAACGAATAAAAAATCTCATTCCAAAAATTCTTTTAATTTCCTGGCTCATTTTCAGGTTGAAATAAAATTTAAAAATTTAATGTAAAAAAAACGCATAACAGCAATTTTAAAAAAAAAAAATTACAGAATTCAAAACGATTTTCTTTTTCTTGAAAAATTTCATTTACACTTTGAAATAAAATTTTCGAATTTCTTGTAAGAACAAAACGCATAATAGTAATTTAAACAAACTATAGAATTCCAAACGAATTCTTGATTCTTGAAAAATCTCATTCCAAACGAATTCTTTTTATTTCTAGAAAAATCTCATTTTCACTTTGAAATAAAATTTAAAATTTAATGTAAGAATAAAAATGAATAACAGCAATTTTAAAAAATAAAAAAACTACAGAATTCAAAACGATTTTCTTTTCTAGAAAAATCTCATTTTCATTTTGAATTAAAATGATCTTTGCTTTTACCAGACGATCTTTTATAACGACCTTACATATTTATTAGCTCGTGAAATAAATTTAAATAAATATTATGTTTAAAAAAAGCACGTGAAATAAATTAAAAATATTATGCATAAAAAGGCTGGTGGAAGAAATTTAAATAAACTAATAAGAAGCTCGTGATCAAAGAAGCGAAAACCCCTCAACCCAAAACAATAAAATGTGTATAAATATTAGAAAGTAATTTGTACAACAAGAATTTTACCATTTATTTTTAGCTTCAAAAGTTTAAATGAATATAAAATAAATAAATAAATAAAATCTTATTTTATATTTTTTATTTTAAAAATCAAAATAAATGGCAATTTATCCATGCATGCTAAAAATATGTAAAATAATTAATGCGCTGTACCAGAACAAAAATGTGATGATTTATGAGGAAAAAATATCTTCTATTTTTCAAACATAGTTTTTGCCTTCAATCCATCATTTTTTAATTATATTTTGAGCAACATGTTAACCATCCGGGAATAAAAGTTGATAAATATTTACATTTTTAAATATCAACATGAGTGAGCTTTAAATTACGGGTTCAATTTTTAATAACAAATTCGGAAAATAGTTAAAAAGTTTCAGTAATAGGAGATTTCAAAAGGGTTCGTTTTAAGTAACTTGATTTTTATATTAGACTTTATATATAAAAACAGGATATTAAAATTAAAACTGCAATTTATTTTGAAATGTGTTTCATTTTAAACTCCTAAATCAACGCATTTATTTAAATGCCGCCTGCAAATATATAGAGAATTTCTTTTTTGGTAAAGAAAAATGTGAGAATGAAATATATATATATATATATATATATATAATACATTTTTTTTTTTGTACTAGAAAATATAATATGACTTTGTAAGGGATGAAGGTGTATATTAAACTATAATATGTTAAACTTCGATAACTTTTAATTAAAAGCAATTTGATTAAAATTATTTAGTTGATTGTTAAATTAGATATTTAAAAAAATAGTTATAAGATTTTAAAATGAAAAAGTAGAATTCCTAAAAAACATTTTATAATCTTTATTCAAATATCATTTCGTTATTTTTGGAAGTAAAGTATTTATAGGGACCTGATCGCCGAGTGATTAGTGCTCTGGCACTCGGTGCCACAGGTTTAGGGTTCGAGTCCCGGTGGGGCCATGGATGTTTATAGTGGTTCGGAATCCACTTTAAACAGTAGGCACCGATCTAATATGATCGTAGAGCGTTGGGCGTAGGACTGGCAACCTTACCTCCTAAAAAGATAACCTTATCTCTCTGTTTCAAAATCTGTTTATATGCAGATGATCTTGCCCCATCTGGAGTTGTTGCGCCTTTGATGATGATGATGATGATGAAAGTATTTATCAATTCATCATTAATTTATGATCTCATATTATCTTTAATACATCAGTTTTATAAAAATTTAATTCATATTTCCATTAGTTTTTATTATCAACATATATTTTATTTGAAATAATTTTAATTTAAAAGCACGTGTTTTTTATACATATCTACCGTATCAAAAATTATTATTAAAATTAATTTTTGGAAAACTTTTAGTTTATAATCATTGATACAATTGATATTGATGTTGCATAAAAAATAATTTTATTCAATTATAAATAATTAACTAACATTTTTTGTGAGCTTCAGCTATTCAAAAATGAAAATATTGAGTGAAAAATCTGCATTTCTTAGATTTTTAATTTTAAAGTTATAAAGAATGCGCATAAAAAAATCCTTGATTTTTTTAACACCACAATTTTTTACAATAACAAAATAATTTTTGTAATAATAATAATAATAATTTGTGCAATAATTTTGTAAATAAATAATAATACTTCTTTTAAAAAAAGTTAATTCTTTTTCGTTTATCGCAAAAATTATGAGCGTACAGAATAAATTCCACTTATTATTAGAAATAAATTTTTTTAACAAATAATAATTACTCTATATTTTTTCTTTTTCAATTCCTTCTATTAGCTCACACTCTCTCTATATATATCTTGTTCAAATTTTCAATAGTTCATGAAATACTTTTTATTCATCCACCCAAGTTCAAATACATTTTTATTTAACTTGTAGTGGATGACACTGATGTTAATACAGTTTTTTTCAAATACTAATTCAGTAATTAAATTTAATTAATTAATTTTAGTTTTTTTAGATTTAAGTTGCATGCATCTACCAATAGACGGCGTAGACCAGATAAACTTAAAAAAATGAATGAAAATTTTTTATAAAGGTCTTTCTGTAATAAAGTGAAAAAAAAAGTGGGAATTGACTTAATTTTTTTTTTATATTACTCGTTAAGCAGCTGTTTATGCATTTTGAAAGATTCTTTATTTGTTTTGTAATCTTTCACAATTTATTTGTCTACATGTTACAATAAATATTTTCAGATAATAATAAGAATTTTATATAATAATACTTCTGATATCTATTAAGGATATCTAACAAAGTATGATAATGTATTAAACTAAAGTAGGAAATTAAGCTTGTCGTATTATTTAAAGTTCCTAGCATATTCCTAGCGCTCTGGTGTTCGCGCTCTGCCACAAGTTTCGATTCGAGTCCGGGGACTCTATGGCTGTTTGTAGTGGTTCGGAATCCACTTTAAACAGTAGGTTCCGGTCTAATGTGACAGTAGAGCGATGGGTGTAGTGCTGACAATCTTACCACTTAAAAAACTTCTCCTGTCTTTTTTATCTTTCAGTAGACAGACAGCCTTGGCCCACCATAGAGCTATTGCGCCAATGAAGAAGAAGGATATTTGACTTTGTAAATAAAGTCCATGTATCAAGTTAAAAGAATTTGAATATCATTCAAAATTGTAATTTCAATACTTAAAATGAAATCGTCTTTTAAACAAGAATATTTACTTAATAAGGGAAAAATCTTTACTGTTTTTGCATATATATATAGTTTTTCATTGATGCGCTTTGTGTTTCATACTTAACGTATACCACGAACAACTGGTGTGGGGTGATGTAGAAATGTCATTGCCTCCAGGAAGGAATTTTAAAGGTAACTATATCTAACACTATTCTATCTATGGCAACTTAAATACAATCTAACTTACCTTAATTATTATAGCTTGCATTCAAATTTATTACATATTTATAATCATCTAGTACGTATCATTAAACTAATAAACTAGTTAAGTTAACAAAATTTAAATTTCAAATGAGAAAATTTCTAATTCGGAATTATGATATTAGATTCGAAATATTATTACCTGAAGAAAGATAAAGAAAATGTGTTTCCGGAATGATTAGAATCATAATATTGAAAGAACGATTTATAAGCATGTACTGTATATATAATGTTATTTTACATTATGCTTATCTTCATTGTTTAGATTTCATCACTCTATATCAAATGATTCAAACACTTTCCTTACAAAAAACTCATGCACTATCAGTCTGTAATTAATTTACTTGAAAAAAAATGATGCAATTTGCAAAGGCCACATTTTTGCTCTGTCCTACCAATAAATCTGTGGTATAATAAAAAAAGATTGCAAATGTCTCTCCGAAATGACCGTGTTGAAATTGTAATGGGTAAAAGTGTGGAGTTCATTATTGTACTCCCTTCTCCCCATGGACATTCTCGCTCGGATTTTACTGCAAATTTTAGACTTTTGATTGGAAAGGACAACAACAAGGAGGACACCTTTGCCGTATAGACGTGGCCAATATTCCTAACTGTGTTCTTCAGGCCTTTTATGCATTTTACACATTTGACAATCTGCCCTGTGATCTCAGACAACTTTTATAACAAAGCTGGTTTTTATTGGGCTGACAGAGGGCTCATGGCCTATATGGCCTCCCGCCCCGACGTAGGAAATAAAAGCATCGGACATCGACAATCAGGGATGGGATTTTGATGCTTTCCTCTTTAATATACGGAATTTCTGGAATTATTAAACCTAAAATCCTCTCAGATAACAATTATTATTGTGTCCGTCAAGAGCTGTCTATAGTATTTTTTCTAATGCTGCAGGCAAACACTCAGACAATTGTCTTCGATGATTTAAGGTAAGCGCTGCACCCATGTTACTTACTTACCCAAGGCGTGTGTGTAGCTTGAAGAAAATCTAGGGACGCGGTGTAGTAATACCCCCGTAACGTTCTACGATCCTGTTAGACCGAGACCTACTGTTTAAAGTGGATTCCGAACCAGTACAAACATCCATGGCACCGCCATGATTCGAACCCGAAGCCTGTGGTACAGAGCGCTAGAGCCACTCGGCCATCAGGCCCGCTGTTTGTAGTATCCCATGTGGAATAATATACTCTTGATGTAAACGAAAATAAATCTAGTATAGCGGCATCAAGTTCGAATTCATTTTTTTCACACTCCTACAAACCATCACTATCATTCAATTTAAAACACCCAACCAGTATTGAAACCGATGTCGACTTAAGCAATTCGACAACTGTTATATACTGATGTTAGTAACAAAAACAGAACAAGTTCCTCGCTCAGAAATCTCGCGATGCAACTAATAGTTAGCGGCATCCAGTGACGATAAGATGGCACAATAATGATCTGTGTCCAGTAGGTCAGCAGTCGATAAAGGGCGTCGCCATATCGGGGAGTGATGACCTTGACTGCTGCCTTGATCCTCGCCGCGATAGAGATCATATCTCATGTCAGCCATGTGTGAATTGCACCTTGAGGAGGACTCTTTTAACATGTCTCGTATCGTTCGGGAGCACGGCTAGCGGATTATTCTGGGCAAGTCCGGAATTTTTAATATTAACGGTTTTCTATAAGGACTTTTAAATCGCCCCTTTTTTTTTAATATATTTATCGCATCTTTAGAAATGTGTAATAGTCAACAGGGGTCCGAAAAATTGTATTTATTGATTCAATTGTATTTATTGTAAAAATTGTAATTGTATTGTATTGTAAAAAATTAATAATAATTAAAATTAGTATTAATAAAATTGCCAATTGTAAATTGTATTTATTGATTAAATTGTATAAATTGTAAAATAAGTATCGTAATAATACCGTAAAACTTCAGATCTTTAAATAAAGATCTGAAGTTTTACGGTATTATTACGATACTTATTTGAAGATTTACTATAAGTTTAAGATGTTTTTTGCAAATTTTAAAATCAGTTAATTTTTAATGTAAAATGTAAATGATGAAAAGAAGTTTTTTTTTTTATTGGTAAGTATTCAATGGTCTGTAATAGAAGATAACTTATTTTAAGAAGTATTTTAATAACTTCTTTGTGAAAGGAGAATTTATGAATGATTTTATTTGAAAAATTTTGCTCTAAAATCTTTCATACATTTTCATAATGATAAAATGCTAAAAGATATTGTCTACTTTCGTAATCAAAACTATTACTTGTTTAACATGGGACCGATCACCAGACCATCGGGACCGATCGGGTACCGTTAAATGCAGGATGGTTCAAGGTCAAATCTACTGGTGATATCCGTTTTAATTTTTGCTCTCTGAAATGCGAATAATTGATGAAGAATTAAACAGTATGTAAAAACTTCTCATATGGAAAATCAGATTGCCTGAAGTTTTACCTACACCTTAATCACTATTTATTCATTTTCTGATGATTTGTTTATGGTATTCATAAATGGGACATAAAGCACATAATTTAAAAAAAAAAATTCTTCGTTGTTAATCAAAGATTTTTTTTTTTTTTATTGAAATTATTATCGATTGTTACTTTCTTTACGTAATACATTTAGTCAGAAGTAGTAGAAATTTATGTAGAGTATTTGCATTAACGCCCTTATTTTAATAACCAATTTAATGTGAGCATTACGGTTGATGCTCAATCCGCTGGTGGCTTTGTTTCGGAACTGTTTTTAAAAACAGGAGGCTCGATGTCGGTTGTGATGTTCAGCATCTTGCCTCATTAGTCGGACTACCTGGTGGGAGTTTTCCGAGTTTACTCCCATACGATACCCAAATGCAGGGTAATTCCCCCTAAAAGGAAAGCACGGAAGCAACGGAAGGCACTGCACTCCTTCTTCAGCGTCACTTAGTCAAGTGAGACTTCTGCCTATAGGTGCTCCATCACAACAGAAGCTGCTCCTTTTCCCTCCATCCATGAGTAGATCACTCATGGGATGTCCGCCCTGCACTGTAGGACACTGAGGATCAGGCACACACACTTTTCAAAAAAAATCTGTATTAATTTTTTCCGAATTGTTTTCAAATGTTTCGGTTTCATATTAATTCTTATGAGATAAAGTTGTCAAATGTGGGACTTGTGAAGCTCTTTTCTAATATTTTCAAAAATTCCATCGTCTTGGCGAAGGATAATCAAATTTTTCTTTTACCACATTGTGAAAATTATATTTTAATATTGATAAAATTATATAAATTATAAAGCTGAGTGATTTTGCCCCTTTGCTGAGTTTGGGAAGATGATGTGGGTGAGAATTCACTTTAGAAGGTCTCGGATTGGGCTCTGAGTGCCGCAGTTTGGGAATGGTCTTTTGTGAGTGATTTGTTACTGATTTAAGTAGCAATAACGTAAATTAATTAATTGAAAAAGAATGCCTATTCTATAAAAGAATACATTTCTCTTCCTTGAATAATTAATTTTATTTTATCACAAAAGTCGAAAGTCAATTGTTTTTAATTCAATAATTATCTTATTATTTTTCAAATATTTAAAAAACATTTTCTCCACATAAGCAAAATTACGGAGCATTAAGATTATCAAGATTATCAGTTTTTAGGATTTATTTTTCTCTTACAAAAATATTTTATTTATGTTTTATACCAATTCTGATAATAGCCTGTTTTTATTTTCAATTCAAAATTTCCAGAAAATTCTGCAAAATGAGAATTTATTAGAAACCAAAATAAATCGATCATAAAATAGTTAATGGATATTAATATACAGAGCGATAGTTGTGAGGAACGCATAGTAAAAAATATCAGGAAACTTATCATGAAAATCGATAGTTTTCACTGCTCTCTCATCTGTAATAAACGTCGTTCGAGAGAGTTTTAAAACCAATAAAGACGTATTTTTCGCCCTTACTGAACTGCTAAACTATTTCTAAAGAAGAGTTTGGAAGTTTCGTAATCGGAGTATCAAAAAGAGAAGATTTTCGCGAATCTTCATCAGATATTGGAAATTTGAATCCTGTAGATCTTTTTTTTTAATTTTAAAAATAACTGCTCGAGTTTTACGACTTTAATTTATTTGCTGAAAAGATTAAAATAGAGTGAAAAATATAAATGGATGCTCAAAAAAAAAAAAATTTTGAAGGAATTTTTTTTTAACAGAATACTTTTGAATAGTATATTGTAGCTTTACAGTTAATATTAATTTTGATACTGAGTCATCAAGAGATTTTGAGATAAAAATGCAATTTAACACACTTTTTCGTAATTTCAAAAATTGCCAAAATTGGCGGTTTTAGATATTTTTTCGTTGTTTTTTTTTTTAATGCATTTTGATAATTTTCTACCCCTTTAAAATATATATAAATTGTCGATATTTACATATGGTATGTTATGCCCTATTATCATCATCATCATTAATGGCGCAACAGCCCCATGATGGGACAAGGCCGCCTGCCTACTGGCAGGTTTCGAGAGACAGGAGATGTTTTTGTTGTAAATCCTACGGCCAACGCTCTATAGTCATATTAGACTTGGAGTCTGATGGCCGAGTGGCTAGCGCTCTGGCTTTACCACAGGTACTGGGTTCAAATCCTGGCTGGGCCATGGATGTTTGTTGTTTTTAGGGAATCCACTTTAAGCTGTAGGTCCCGGTCTCATATGACCGCAGAGCATCACGGAGCCCAATAAGACTTCTCCTCATGCGCATCATTCCCAAACTGTAAAGGGCAACTCAGCTCTAGGCACAATGTGGTGTGGTGTGGTGTGTAGTAGTAGTAGTCATATTAGACTGGGACCTACGGCTTAAAGTGGATTCCGAAACACTACAAACATCCATGGCACCACCGGGACTCAAACCCGACATCTGTGGCACCGATCTCCAGAATTCTAGTCACTCGTTCATCTAGGCCCCATATTATGCCCCTCCTGTCCTAAAAAATCATCGTCTTATATGAATTAAATAACCTTTAAACCTGTTTTTTGTACAGAACGTTTCAGGAACGTTTTTTAAACCCTGTTTTAAAACCCTATATCACCTGTAATATAACGAATAGACCTTAATGCGTGGACAGTCGACAATATTGCTTTCCAAGTAAAGAATTTTCATTTTATTAATTAAATTTTAATAGCTAACTAATTTTATATACTTATAATTCTTTAAATCGTATTTATTTTAATAGAAAACATTTTTGGGACACTTCTAATATTCTCCCAGTTAGAATTCTAAAAATTCCCCAAAAGTAGTTCATGTTCTATTAATTTGTATGATTTCTCATCGAAAATTCAATACCTTTTCCCAAATCTATTACATTAGATACTCTGCTTTAAAACAATAGGCTATAGAATTACAAAATAGTTTCAATTCATCATTTTTTGAAATACACGGTGGAGTTTTATTGTACATTTTTAAGAATTAAAACCTTTAAAACGATTTACACGTTTCCTGAACCATTGAAATGTATCTGTTTCATAAAGTTTTTCTAATATTTCTACGTTCTGGTTTTTCCATGTAAAGTTGAGCCAAGCGATCTATTTCAGTGACGCAAGGCACTAATCAGTGTTATCTGATTATTTAAATTCGATAAGATACTCGTATATTTTGAAAAGTGATTTATGATGAAAGCTGATAAGGTTCTGCATCAAAGCATCATTTATGTTAATATTATCCTTTTTGGGTGCGTTTTTTAATTGATAAGTAGGTATTATGAAGGAAAAAAATAGAAAAAATACTTGGAACAATAAAAATGTTTAGAAATGTTTAAAATATTTCATTATTGAATATTGAACTGTTTTAAAACAACACATTTTCAATATTTTTTCATTCAAAAGAAGAAAAACAGTACAAGTGAAAATTTTATTCTTATGAAGCATGAATTAAAAAGATAAAGCATTTTTATAACTACTAAATGTTATTGCTACTCTGGATAGCAATAACAATAAGCCATAATAACAAAAATAAGATCCGAATATTGAACAATGATATTGCATTATGCAGTAGATTTTCGCTTGTATTAGCAATGTAGCAATAAAAATGTCAACAACAATCCTATTAGACCGGACTTACAGGTTTAAAGTGGATTCTAAACCACTAAAAACATCCATGGAACAGTCGAGTCCCGAATCCGAAACCTGTGGCTTCGTGTACTACAGAGAGCTACTCGCTCGGCAATCAGGGCTTAATTTCTATGTAAGGAATGTAGTATTCTATATAATAATTTCAATATGTCTTTATCCCAATTTTATTGTCTCTCCACAGCTCATTATTGACAAAGGCTGGAGTAGAATATATAGTTGCGTGATCTTATTAAACATAATTTTGAAATATGATACACAACATACAAATGCATCTATCAAGTAGCTAATGCTAAAAGAACCTATGCCGGGCTGATAAATGAATTATTTTATTCTTATATCATGTGAAGACATTATTAAAAATTATATGAAAGTAATCAGATACTAAAATATAGATAAACATGATCTTAATTGAAATTGTTTTACAAATTTTCTATATAAACTCTACTTTATAAACATATTCCCATGTAACTTACATTTATGTATTTGCTATATGATATCCATTTTCTCAGACACTCCTTGGCACAGTGGTGATTTATGCAGCTAGAATGCAGGATGGCTCAGGTCTGTAACGTGTGTTGCAGTCGCAGCTTTGAGAAACGAGAAAACTCTGCTCCGATTATGACAACGTTTTTAAAGCGTCTGAGATCTTTGGCAAAGAGGAGTTTTCTAGGTTTGCTCCCCTGCTATAAGTAGATTTCCAAATAACGCCTTAGAGAAGATAATGACATCTATTCCTAACATTACCGGTTGGCTATTGGTAACATAAACAAAACATCAATAAAAAAAAATTATGATAAATAATTTATTTTAACTTTGGTTACGCAGTACAAAAAAAATGATTTTTTTAAAACTTGCCATTTTCACACTCAAAATATTTTTAAAGAATTCATTTGCAATTTCTTGAAATTTACTAAACTGTATAATTTCTGTCCCGACGGTGCCATGGATGTTTATAGTGGTTTGAATACACTTTTAACAGTAGGTCACGGTTTAATATGACTGTAGAGCGTTGGGCGTAGGTCTGACAACCCCATACCTTAAGAAGACAGCATCTACTTTCTAGAAATCTGCCAGCAGATACACGGCCTTATCAGACCATGCGACTTTTGCGCAATTGATGATGATATATCATTTCAATTGCATAATTTATAATTAAATGTATAATTTCTATTATTTATGAGTCATATATTATCAGTAGGTTACACATATCGATCATATGATTTATGATAATCTTTTTCTTCTTCATTGGCGTAAGAGCCAATTGATTGGCCAAGGACGTCTGCCTACTGGTAGATTTCTAGACAGGAGATGTTTTCTTTTACGGGTAGAAGTGTCAGCCCTACGCCCTACAGTCCTATTAGATAGGGGCCTATGGTCAAAGGTGGATTCCGAACCACTACAAGCATCCATAGTATCGATGGACTCGAACCCGAAACCTGTGGCATACAGCACTAGTCTGCCTAGCCATCAGGCGCCATTTATGATAATGCTTTTATAAAATGAATTAATATATGTGTTAATGTTATTAATACAAATTTTTATTGATAATAGGTATTCGGTATTTGCAGAACTAAAATTAAAATCTTATAAATTAATTTTACTTCCTTTTGATAATTATGATACTTTTGTTGATAATGTTTGCATAAATTAAAAGTTTATACATGCATTAATATTCCTTATGCCACTTTTTACTAATAATAGATAGCAGCATATGTTTGGGATTCATGATGAAAATGTTATAAAATTAAATTTGCTGTTTTATAGTAATTAAAGTATTTCTGATGACAATGTCTAAATAAATAAAATTCACAATACTTTTAATAGAGCTCATGCCAATATTTACAGATAATGGACGTAAGTAGGAATAGGGAATAAAATTGTTATATAAATTAAATTTGCAGGAAAAGTTTATTGCAACAAACTTTTGTTCAGCTCTACATTACAAATTGTATAGGGAAAAACATAAATGTATAGGGGAAAAGAGAAATGTATAGGGAAAAAGATAAAACGATCTAGATTTCCCAAAGACAGTGAGAAAGATGGGGCATCTATTTTTATTGAAAAAGCAAAAGTACAAATAGCTTGGGAAAAAATATTATTTTTAATGTACAATAACTTTTTCAGCGAGAAATAAAAATGAAAAAAATTGGAAAAGAATTTCGAAATGGGGTATATTTATTTTGTTTATTTTTCTCGAAAGTTAGCACGGGGGGAGTCCAGAACTTAAAGTGGTTGCCATGGTAACAGAATTGCCTTAAGTGGGAGAAGCATGGGGTGTTTGTTGCATCTAAAAAATATCACATTGAATTGAATTCTTTTTGCCCGTTTATATTTTTCTTATAAAAATATGTTTACTTAAAAATGCAAATTTATTTAATTTAAAAATATTAAAATTTTTCTGCATTTGCTTATTTTAGTGAAAAATATTATGTAAAAGAAACGAAAATATTTATTCAAAATTCTTGATATTTAGACAGGCACTTTGTATTAGAGTAAGATAAGGAAAAGCATTATAATGATTATTGTAGAGTAAGATAATGAAGCGTTATAAGGAATATTAGAGTAAAATAATGAAACACTGTAATGAATATTAGAGAGTAAGATAATGAAGCCCTCATAATGAATATTTTGAGTAAGATAATGAGGCACTATAATGAATATTAAAGTAAGATAATGAAGTACTATCATGAATAATAGAGTAAGATAATGAAGCACTATTATGAATATTAGATTAAGATAATGAAACACTATAATAAATATTAGAATAAGATAATGAAGCGCTATTATGAATATTAGAGTAAGATAATTAAACACTATAATAAATATTAGAATAAGATAATGAAGCATTACCGAACCAAAAACAATTAAATACACATATTGCAAAATAAAAGTTAAATTACATTAAGAACTATATAAAATTCATCAATATAAAAGATGAAATAATTTATCGATTATTCCCGTGAATTACCTGATTAACCTATTATTTATTTAATGTACACACATATTATGAAGATTATATATATACACACATATTATTATTTATAATACGTATACTTTCTATTTTACTCATCAAGTTATTTTTTTA
Organism: Caerostris extrusa; assembly: GCA_021605095.1. Classification (NCBI taxonomy): domain Eukaryota; kingdom Metazoa; phylum Arthropoda; class Arachnida; order Araneae; family Araneidae; genus Caerostris; species Caerostris extrusa. Next base: position 139,648 of record BPLR01020092.1, on the reverse strand, counting down.
ATTAAATAAAACTATAATTTTTAAGATAAAATGAGTCGTAAAACAAAATTATTGAAAACTACATTAGTTAAAAACTCGTCTGCTTACCTTTTATGCAGCTATATAATAAATTATTTTGTAAATATTTCAGCAAACGATATGGAATAATTTTTATTTGTTTTTAAAAAGTTCATAAATTTGTTAAAAACTCGTCTGTTTGCATTTATGCAGTCATATAATAAATTATTTGTGATGAAGAATAATTTTTGTTTTTAAAAGCATTCTGTAAATTTTGTTAAAAACTCGTCTGCTACATTCATGCAATAAATATAATTCTATAATAAATTATTTTGAATATTTTTTGCAAATGATATAGAAAAATAATTCATTCGTAAATTTATTAAAAATCGTCTACTTACATTTATGCAGCTACAATAAATTTGTTGTAATTTGTAAATATTTCAGCAAACGATATATAAAGAATAATTTTTTTATTTGGTTCTTAAAAACATTCTTGAAGTTGAAATCGTGACATTTTTTTTTGTTTGCAATTGTTCTTTAGCATCTTTTTATTTATTTTTATTTTTAGTTTCAAATGTTGTTCTGCTAAAATTAATTTTACATTCTTAAATTTTTGTTTTTTGTATGCTTTATTTACATTTTTTGAATACATCCGATGATGAAAACTCTAAGAATTTAATCCAAGTATAATTCTTATTTCTTTATACATTTAAAAACCATTTAGGCAGTTTCATAATTAATTTTGAGTTGCCATTTTTTTTAAATAGTAAATGAAATCATAACAATTTTTTCGTTCTTATGTATATAAAAATAAATAATGTTTAAATATAATATATATAATGTTGTTGAAATATTTGTTTATTTATAGAATAAATGAATGAATAACATAATAAATTAAATATTTATGCGTTGTTAAGTGTCAAAACCATTCATATAGCTATTATTAAATAGAAAATACAAGAACTGCTATTTCTTAAATAAAAAATTATTAATATCATTTATAATGAAATTTTACCTCGTATATTTTTAAGTAAAAATTTATTTAATGCTATTATTATGCAGAAATAATACTGAATTTTTAGTGATTAATAGAGCTAATTTACATAGAAACACAAATGATTAAGTTATTTATTACGTGAATTATATTTGTATTGATCAAAGAAATATATTTTGCTGGTACTCTTACTGCAGAAGGCATTTTCTTCAGCAATGAATAAATATATCAAAAGTCTACCTTTAAATTTTTTCTATCAATTCCATTCTTTTAAGGTATTTCATATTTTTTGTAAGCCAATATTCAAATTAAATTTAGTGTATCATATTAAAAAATGCCCCTTACATAGTATAATTTAATAAGACTCTAAGATGAAAATTTACTATCATCTGAGTGATGAAATTTTTGTGTTTAGTGCTATTATGTTCAACAGAGTTTCCTAAAAATGTTCTCTTTTTTTGATGAAATTTTAATTAATTAAATTTAGAAAAATAATATATATATATATATATATATATACAGAGAGAGAGAGAGAGAGAGAGAGAGTTTCGTTGATATTGTTACATCTGCTAGTATACAATAAGAGAAGGAAATTCACCAAAATTGATTTTAGAAGAAAAGTGATAAAAAGTTATTGATAAAGAAAAAATTCTGAAGCTGGTATCAATGATTTATTTTTGTCAACCTGTTGTTTGCAAGTTTTTTGTCTTTTTTAAAAAGGTTTTCAAGTTAAATGAAATTGTAGGTCATATTGATCTTTCAGTATATTGAGTTTTTCTTTGTGTCCTGATAAAAACGATATGCTAGTTATTTGTTTTAAATTAAAATGGTTAAAAATGATGATGATGACTAGTTGTTTGTTTGTTGTAAATTAATTATAAGCAATTTATTGGAGATTGTTTTTTGGTTTGTCTCTCTACGATCATATTGTGCAACACCCTTAGGGTAATTAGAACGGGACCTACAGTTTAAAATAGATTACGAAATGCTAACAACTATTCATGCTACTACCAGGATTCGAACCTGAAGCTTGTGGTGGCAAAGGTCAGAGTGCTAGCCAATTGGTCATAAGGCAGCATTTATTGGGAGGAGCTGCACAATTTTACATAATAATTTGAATTCAAATAAAACATTGCAGTTGTTCTTTGTAAAGGATTCAGTTTTAAAAAAAAAATATTGACAAAGAATAAACCTTTTTTTTTTTTGCATTAAAATAAAAATCATACAGTTTTATTGCAAGATTTTGTAACACATAAATATTTTAACTTAAATATATTATATGTATATTTTTCTTTTAATAAAATTTTATTTGATTGTAGACATAGAAATGACACTATTGAAAGTTTGTTTTTAACCTATCAATATTTTTTTAAATAAAAATTTCAATAAATGTTTTCAAATTTATTAGTTTCGCTTGATTATAAGCTAAATGCTTATATTTTTTCTAATCTTATTCGTTATTTATTAAACGTTTTGCAAATTATTTATCAGAAAGATAAACCATCTGCTTAACCCAGATTGTAATTATATTAATTAATTAATTTTTTAATGCATAAAAATTAAAATTTAATTAATTAAACAGTAAAAATTCCTCTAAAAATAAAATTTTGTTAATTATAGTAAATTGCAAAAAAAAAAATTTTAAGATTAATAAAATTTTCATATTAATTGATAAAAAGAAGAGCTAATCAAAGGTAATATTTTTAAAATAAACTGTGCAGCCTTTTCCAAATATACAAGAGGACTCTATAAAAGTAAATTTATTCCAAAACAATAAAAAAAAATAAAGGAAATAATGGAAAAGAAAGTTTAAAAATAAAGGGAATAATGGAAATGAAAGTTTAAAAATAAAGGAAAAACAAAGGGAAACAAAGTAATGTAAAAAATAATAGGAAAAAAAAAAAAGGAAAATATAAATAAAGGAAAACAAAGTTTTTTGTCATTAACCATAATTATGGTAATATTCTGTTATGCTTATCTGCATTGATCATGTTAAATATTAGTGTTCAACATTCTATCTTAATATCGTTCCTTGCTTTCTAGAAAACTAATATGAGACTTTTTTTGATGTTATTGCATATCGAAGCTACTCGTTTAATATCACGCATGTGTGTTCGATTGATTAAAGAGACTATGACGACTAAACTAGACTGTCCATGTCTTATCTAATTTCAGTATCAATCAATGTTCAATTATGTCTTCGATGTATATATTGTATCTTCGTTTTCTGGGATTTTGATGCATATTTTGCTGTATCATTGTGATGAAATATAATGCTATCTATACATTACACGCATATTTTTTACAAATTTATTTTTTCATATGACGCTCCAAGGAACTGTGTACATCTGATTAGTATTTCAACTTCTATAAATAAATTGTTTTCTGCACAATGAGCCGGTAAAAAAAAATAACTTTATAGCTGTGAGGTTACAGATAACTACTCCTGCACCTCTACATTTTACGGATATATAACACATTTTGGCTTATATATTCTCTATTCTATATTTTGCTTAAAAATTCTGAGTATCAAACTCCTAATACCAAACATTTTAGGATTTTTTACGTGGTTAGTTTGACTCACGAACGCTTTTAAAATTTAAATTGACTGCAATTAACATATACGCAGTTAATAGATTTTTTGCAAGTATTTGCTTTTTTTTTTCTTCGTGCAAAAATTATAAGCACAGCTTAACACAAAACAAGAAATTAAAAAGTTTTTAAAAATAGAGAATTATCATAATTAGAGCCCACTACGGCATAAAGGTAACAAAAAAGCCGACCTGCTGGCAAAAAAAGGTCAGCGATCATTTAAACTTTTGATGATGAACTCTCTTTAACAATGTAAGATTTTTCATTAAATCAACCCCTCAAGAGCAACCTAGATAAAGATTTTTGGCGAGAAATTCCCAAAAGTCTTGGTGGAACAATATTTAAAATCTTTCTAACTGGCCTAGGATGAAGGCAGTGGCAGAGTTTCGTCTTCGGCCACGATTGCTTTGATAGGCATTTACACCGCATAAATGTACCCGCACATCCTTGCTGTAAGCTTCATAACCTTCGGGAACTTATGGACTGTGCTCATCTTCAACGCTGTCCTGCCCTCTCAGCCTCATCTTTGTGGGAGCGATATTGGAAGGCTAGGAGCCGAATGGGTCCACAGACTTTACTTCTGTTGCCATTTGCTATTTTATATTGTTTTGTTCTGTTCTGCATGGCTTCAGTTGTGTCTTTTGTACCTGCCATTGGAAATAAAAAAGAATGAAATTAGATGAATTAATTAATTAAAGACTAGATTAAATAAGCCCGTTAATTAAGAACACTCAATGTATAACCAGTAATATTTAGAAAAAATCTTAACAAAAAACAAGTAATGTATAAAAAAAAATTTTTAAAGTCAATTCCTACTTTTTTTCACTCTATTGCAGAAAGTCCTTTATAAATAATTATCATTCATTTTTTAAGTTTATCTGGCGCCATCTATTGGTAGCTATAGGCAACTTTAGTCTAAAAAAAAAACTAAAATTAATTAATTAAATTTAATTACTGAATTAATATTTGAAAAAAACTGCATTAACATCCAGTGTCATCCAATACAAGTTAAAAAAACGTATTCGAACTCGAGTGGATGAATAAAAAGTATTTTATGAACGATTGAAAATTTGAACAAGATGTATATAGGGAGAGTGTGAGCTAATAGAAGGAATTGAAAAAAAGAATGAAATTGGATTAATTAATTATTTAAAGACTAGGTTAAATAAGCCCGTTAATTAAAAACACTCAGTAATATTTAGAAAAAAATCTTAACAAAAAATAAACCGAAACAACAATTGCTATTGTAGCAAGTTATTTCTTGGGGCCCAATAGAGGACTATTGATACCAGCATGAGAACATCATTAAAAGGCTTAATTTCTTATTGAAAAACTTTACGTGCGTGGATATCCTATTAAATAGGATCACTAAGATAAAATTTACCTGAATACTGGATTCATTTGGAAGCCTTATTTACATTTATTGCACTTTATTTTTCGTAAAGTGCTTGTTGACTAGAGCCGATTCAGCCATGGAGTTTTTCCCTTATAAAAACAAGGGGTTTTTTACAGTTTTTGTGACCAGTTTTATGTCTTTTTCTTACTGTTCTTGTACTAATTGGGTGTCATGTTTTAACCAGAAGACTCGAGAAAAAAGATCAAAAGTCTTCTTCTTTTTCTCACTGATTCCTTTTTAAACTTTTTCCGTGCTCTGAAAAGAGTATTCAGAGCATTTTCTCTAATGGCATGGAAATTCGTCTATGTAATGCACATCATAATATTGGGGTAGTAAGGATGAAATTTGTGATTAATAATAGTGCCAACTTTAACAGCTTAGTATTTGACATTTTAATGTATATTCTAAAATTAAATGACTAGTTTAATATTTTATAGGTTGTTTTAAAATGCCCCATATTTTATCCTTAGGTCATTTTTGCATTAGATCGACGTATATATAGCATTACTGAGGGTGTACAATGAAGGAACTGCTACAATGCATTCACAGTTTGTCATCACAATTGGGAACCAGTATATTCATAGGCGGGAGGCTAGCGGCCTACTGCCTTCCTCTTTAACCCTAACGGAAGCGCTTTAAGCAGAACGGATTTATCATTCATTCTCGATATAGATATATTGCTTTCGGCTAGACATTTATCGGCGAGTTTCGAACCGAACACCTTTAATAGCATAAAGTATTTTATTTTGTTGAATATCAGTGGGCCTCGTGTTCTACTGATGCATCCCATAAGCAGCCCACTCATACTCCTAATATCCATAACTTATGGATATTAGGAGTATAACAACCTTCTTAGAAACCTAGAAAATTCTCTCCACTCTTTCACTAGCTTTTGCAATTCGATCTCAATTTGGGTATTTGCATTGATCATGTTAAATATTAGTGTTCAACAGTAAAAATTCCTTTAAAAATAAAATTTTGTTAATTATAATAAATTGCAAAAAAATGTTTAAGATTAATTAAATTTCCATATTAATCGATAAAAAGAAAAGCTAATCAAAGGTAATATTTTAAAATAAACTATGCAGCCTTTTTCCAAATATACAAGAGGACTCTATAAAGTAAATTTCAATAAATTTTTCAAAAATTTCAATTTTTTTTTTATGTTATTGAATATCGAACCAACTCGTTGTTTAATATCACGCATGTAATGGGTGTTGTAGGTTAGCGTTCGTTGAGAGGGTGTTTTGTGTTTGGTCAATTTCATTTTAGAAAAAAAAAGTTCGCAGGTGTAGGTTGGACCAAAAGCGCTTTCAATTTCAACTAAGAATCCGGTTTGTGCTGCTATCAACAATCAACTGTATGTATCTAGAGATGGTCACTGAGGTCATTTAAAGTGAAACATAGAACTTTTTATATTAGATGTGAATGAGCGCAAAATGTAATTTAATTATTCTGCGAACTCACAATTAAAAACTCATAAATAACTAAAACAGTCCATATCTGTCATATATTCACAAGAACATCATTTTAAAATCAAAGTTAATTTTTTTTATCATCATTTCGACAGTTAATGTTTGAAAATATGGATGCACACATAAAGTATTTTTTTAATATATTGATTTTCACTACTCTGGCCATTATAAAATAAATGTATTTTGTAAAAGTAGGATAAATCTCATGGGCCGGAAAAATATTCAAGGCAGGCCGCCAGTTGGCCATCCCTGGTCTAGATGTTGCTGTCTACCAAGTGTGACAAGAATAATATATACATATATAAACAAGCTGAAAATTTATCTAACTCATTAAATGAAATGCGTGTAAATACATTGGGAAAATACCAATATACGAGAGTTACGATTACCATTTTGAAATCACCCTGCCAAGGCAAAAACGAGGTTTCATTTTAAAGTTCACTGCATTTTCCTGTTGTGAGATCATCCGTTATGCAGGAGAAGAGATCCTAGCTGAAGTCCCTGAGCTCAGGAGGCTTTACTTGCAAATTTATATTTATGGGATCCCAATGCTTTGCATGCTGAATCCTTAAAATGTTAGACATGTATTTTAAATAGAATACTGTAATAGTAATAGTTCGTTGTAATCACATAAATTTGAAATGATTGGTAATTTTTTTTTAATGAAGAAGTAGTAGTGATTAGTTGTTATTTTTTCGTAGTGTAAAAAGTTTTAATAAAGAAAAGTAGAATTATTTTAAAAAATGTGTTTTTTGTTCTTTCCAGTGTAAATATTTTAAATTTAATACGATTTTAAATAAATAAAATATAACTACATTTTTAAGTATAGAAATTAAATTTTTATTGTTTAACTTGGATGACTCCTTGATTTTTGACATTTATTTTAATAAATGTATTTAAAGTTTTTAAACGTATCATTAAAACGTTATTATTAAACGCATTATTTAAATGCTATTAAGTATTTAAACTTATTTAAAGTATTAGTATTTAAGCGTTATTATGTATTTAAAGTATTAGTATTTAAACGATATTACGCATTTATAGAATTAGCAAAGTATTAGCATTTAATCGTATACTTTTGTTGTTTAGTTATCTTTATAAATAAAATTTTTACATAAGATTTTTTTGTTATTTTTTAACATTATTTTTCTTATTTTTAAAATTATTTTTCTTATTTTTAAAATTATTTTTATTATTTTTTAAATTATTTTTATTAATTTTTAAATATTTTTTGTTATTTCTAAAATTTTGTTATATTATTAAGTTAATAACATATTTATTGACCATAAATCATGTCCAAAATGTTAAAAAAATTATTACCATTATTAAAATTATTAAAATTATTACAATTATTGACCATAAAAATGTCCAAAATTTTCTTTTCAAAAAATTGTTCAATTATTTTGAAAAATTTGAAATTAAAAACCTTAGTAAATTTTCAAAGAATATAATTTAACAAAAAAAACATATTAACTTTAAACTTATATATAAATAATTTATAAAATTAATAGAAGTATTCAGTGTACATAATTAAAACAAATATTCTTTAAAAATTCGTTAAATTTCGAAAATTCTAAAATTATAATATATTAACACTAAGTATGAAATTTTATTTCTAATCATAACGACATGTGTAACTAATATGCCTATCTTGTTTATTTATTATAAATGCGTGCAAAAATCGAATGCAGTGTGATAAAATTCGATGCAAATAAAAAAAAAAATTCTTAAAAAAAAAAAAAGCATTTTAATTTTTTACTGGTATATTAGTGATTTATAAATTTAATAAAAGCGTTCAGATTAGATAAATATTTCAATTAAAACAAATATTCTTTAAAATATTCCGAAAATTAAAAATTACAATATACTAAGACTTAAGTATGATATTTTACTTATAATTATAATGACAATTGTAACTCAAATATGATTATCTTGTTTATTTATTATAACTGCTTATAAAAATCGAATGCAGTGAGATAAAATTCGTTGTACTGCGAGATCTAAATGAATATTAGTTAATGTGATAATTTATAATTATTTTTATTCACAAATGCTATTTTATTTTACAGTATGTATATAATGTAAATAATATTACAGAAATTTAAACAAATAACGCTTAACTTCTTTCGAATGCCAGAAATTTTGAATAGGGACATCTGAAATATAAGTGATCAACTCAGTTTCTAAGGATGTACCATGGGAGAGTACAGCTAGAGTGTACCCACGTTTTGTTTTTAATATTTGTAATGAACACCCCTAGTGGTGACTAAGGGGTGTTTAACACCCTCCTATCTTCATCATGGAGCACCAAATGAATGTCTGTCCTTAACCGTTTATATATATATATATCATCAACAGCGCAACAGCCCCATGGGAAGGGCAAAGGCTGTCTGCCTATTGGCAGATTTCGAGAAGAGAGATGTTTTTCTTTTTACGGAGTAGGGTTGTCATTCCTATGCCTCACGATCTATAGCCATAATAAACAGGGGCCTACAGTTTAAAGTGAATTCTAAACCACTACAAACATACATGACTCCACCGGCACTAGAACCCGAAACCTGTCACTCTTATAATTTCAAGAAATATAAATAATTTTTCTACTATAACTGTACTTTGCACTAAAGATATCTTAAAGAATAAACCTATAATCATAATCAACGGCGCAATATACTTATGATGCGGCAAGGTTTTCGGCCTGCAGACAGATTTCGATAAAGGAGATGCTTCCTTTTACTGTCAGTTCTACGCCCATCGTTCTACAGTGATATTCCACTGGGACGTACGGTTTAAAGTGGATTCCGAACTACTACAAACATCCGCGCACCACCGGGACTCGGGCCTGAAACCTGTAATCCCGAGTGCTAGCCACTCAGTCATCAGGCCCCATATATATATATATATATATTTTGTTCCAATGCAGCTGGCAAACACTTAGACAGCTTGGTCTTGATGCCTTAAGGCAAGCGCTGCACAGACGTTACTCACTTTGCATTACCCAGGGGCACGTGTAACATGAAGATACGGACGCGGAGTAACAATGCCCCCGCAACGCTCTACGATCCTATTAGACCGGGACCCACTATTTAAAGTGGATTACGAACCACTACAAACATCCATGGCACAGCCGGGATTCGAACCCGATACCTGTGGTACCGAGCGATAGCCACTCGGCCATTCAGGTTCCTTATATATACACTATGTGGAAGAAAGTGTCGGGACACGACACTATAACGACATAAACCCATATTTATTAAAATTAATAGGAGGTAGGGCCTCCTTTGGTTGCGATCACAGCTGCAACCCTTCTGGGCATGCTTGCCACTAAATTAGCCATAGTGGCAAGAGGAATTTCCTTCCAAATGTTTAACAGGAAGTTTCATAGTTCAGGCTTGCTTTTGGGAAGTGGGGTGCAGGCCCTCAACCGAAGGTCCATTTCGTCCCAGAGATGTTCAATTGGGTTAAGATCAGGGGCTCTGCGCCGGCCACTCCATTCGTTTAACGTTGTTGTTCACATACCACCAATCAAGAATCCTCCTTGCAACATGGCATGTTGCGTTGTCGTCTTGATACCAGCAATCATCCATACCGTACGTTGCCCACAAGGTAGGAAGGACATGATTGTAGAGAATATCACAGTATCTATCGGCATTCATCACACCATCAACCTTCACCGGTGGGCCAGCCCCATACCAGGAGAAACAGGCCCATACTATCAATCCTCCTCCACCAAACTTTACAGTTGGGACGACACACTCGGGCAAAAGGCGTTCTCCTGGTAAACGCCATACCCAAACACGTCCATCGGAACGGAAAAGGGTAAATCGTGACTCGTCACTCCAAAGGATGCGTTTCCAGTCATCCAGAGTCCAAGTACGCTGGTCTTTGGCCCATCGAAGGCGCGTTTTCTTGTTGGTTTTCGTAATCAAAGGCTTATGGGCCGCCGAACGTCCAGTGTAATCTAACTTATGGGCCTCGATACGAAGAGTCTTGGTCGAAACGGCCACACCTGTGGCTTGTCTAAACTCATTAGCGATGTTATGTATGGATGTTTGACGGTTACTTCGAATCTCCTGCCGAGCACCCGCCGGTCCCTGCTGGTGAGAACTGTAGGTCGTCCACTTCGGGGTTTGTTCTGACAGTGTCCCTCAGTCTTGTAGCGACACACAACACGTGCTACAGTTGATTTTGAGCAGTTACGGAGACGGGATATCTCCTAATTGACACTTTGGCAAGATGCAATCCAACCAACACACCTTTCTCGAACTCAGACAACTCTTCCAGTGGCGACATCTTGACAAAAAACAACTCTAGTCGACTCCACAGAGTATTTATAGGATATGGCTGACACGTGATACCTATTATTGCGCATGTGACAGCTGTATTGTTGACTTTTCTACTTTTCGAATGGTGTCCCGTCACTTTCTTCCAGATAGTGTATATATATATATATATATATATATGCATATATGCATACATATATATATATATATACATATATATATATATATATATATATATATATATATATATATATATATATATATATATATATATATATATATTTCCCTTCCACTCAGACATACTCATGACTTTTTTTCGGCTTCATTTATAGGATTTCGAACGAAACTCCATTGCGCAACAATTCATTTGGTTTCTCCAAATAGCCTATTAAAATAATAAATACAACGAAAATAACGATTGTTGATTAAAATTTGAAAAGCAGTAACACAATATTTTGCATAATTTGGTAAAAATAATTATCAGTACAATTTTTAACTTTATTTTATCTAATGCAATACAACTGCCACCACTTTAGATAAAAATTTAAGAATTAAACAGATGAATTAATAAATTTTATTCCAAGCTTAAAATTGCTTTTACTTCTTAAAAGAAAAGATATTTCTAGAAAACTTGAAACCAATATGATAATTCCGCTTCACAACCCTTTCAACAGCAAAATGAACGACATCCTTTTCAACGATAACAAATCGCCGATTAATCTGTCAATCTCTTCTGGAAGAACACGAGGAACTTTCTTTCAAACGACACCCAAGCTTAGAACAATGGAAAGATCGCTCAGCGATTGAAACAAATAGTTCGGGAAGCAATTAACAGTGAAAAATGCGACGCAGTATATGCAACACCACCTTATTCGTTATGATGATACATTTCACATGATCCGTTATTTCTGAACGAATTCAATGACCAGCGTAAATTGAGAAATTGAATTCAACGAATGAATGGGAAAAAGAGATGTCAAATCCGGTGACCTCCGAGAAATCTGTCCGGTAATTGTCCCATTCGATGTCTGCTTCAATTTGCAAAGTGTCGTGGTGACAAAACGTTTGTGATTTTCACGGTCAAGATAGCGTCGTCATACTTTAACTGGCGGTGGCATGGACGTTGGTTCGGAATGGACGATAAATTGTAGGTCCCGGTCTAATTAGCTCTCGTATGCACAAAATGACCGTAGAACGGCAATCCAAACAGAACCAAAAATATCCGAATAGCAACTAGCAAGGGCCTTCAAATAGCATTTTAAAAGAATAATACAACAATAATAATGTTGACTGATTAGGTACCTGATAGCCGCGTAATTGGCGCTCTAGGACTCGGTACCACAGGATTCGCGTTCGAGTCTCTACAGTGGCATAGGTGTTTGGAGAGGTTTGGTATCCACTTTAAACCGTGGGTCCGTGTCTAATAGGATAGTAGAGCGTTGTAGGGTAGTGTTACTTGCATCTGTAGCCTATCTTCAAGCTACACGTGCCCCCTGGGTAGTGCTAAATGAGTAACAGCGATGCAGTCCTTGCTTATGCCATAAAGATTAACTGTCTCTGTATTGCCAGTTGCATTTTAACAACAACAATTATTGATTAAATTTTCAACAGCAGTAAATCAATATTTTGTACAACTTAGTAAAAATAATTTTCAATACAAATTTTTCTTTATTTGTAAAATTTGTACTTTATTTTGTATACAGCTGCCTGCCCTTTAGATATCAATTTAGAAATTAAACAAATGAATTAATACATCACATTCCAAAATTAAAATTGCTTTTACTTCTTAAAAGAAAGAAAATTTCTAGAAAACGTGAAACCAATATGATAATTCCGCTTTAGAACACTTTCAACACTCGTAACATCAAAATGAACAACATCCTTTTCAACGATAACAAATCGCCGATTAATCTTTCAATCTCTTCTTTCAAAACACGAGGAACTTACTTTCGAACGACACCCAACCTCAGAACAATAGAAAGATCACTCAGCGATTGAAATAAGCAGTTCGGGAAGCAATTAACATGGAAAATACGGCACAGTATATAATACACCACCTTATTCATTATGGTGATACGTTTTACATGATCCGTTATATCTGAACGAATTCAATGACCAGCGGAAATTGAGAAATTGAATTCAGCGAATGAATGGGAAAAAGAGATTGCAAATCCGGTGACCTCCGAGAAATCTGTCCGGTAATTGTCCCATTCGATGTCTTCTTCAATTGGCAAAGTGTCATGGAGACAAAACGTTTGAGCTCTTCACGGTCAAGATAGCTTCGTCGTACTTTAATGTGTCATTGTTGTCAAGAGACAGCACGGGTCATGTTTTAAAGTTCTTTGTTAGAATGTTTACAATGTGTTTTATGAAGTTAAAAAATGATACTGTTAAGGATATTTAATGTTTGGTTGTTAGAGCGTCTACGAGTGGTCTACGATTTGGTCCTTCGATTTAAATTATTGTATTATTGCACGTCTTTCTCAACTTGTTTTGCAGATGTCAGTTTAGTGGCGTGAATGTTAATAGTATAATTATAAAAACTTTTATTTTTAAATGTAGCTTAAGTAGTTAATTACTTTAAGAAGATTTCTAGAATTGTAATTTCAGAAAAGGCCGGCAAATGCCGAACCAAAGGCTTCTATGTCTCCTTCGGAAATGAGCATTATATATCTAACTACAATGTCCTAGCGTGCTCGATGAGAAAAAGGTTTGGTTTATCGCTCTACGGTCATTTTGTGCACATTTTGGGCTAATTAGAATGATGCCTACAGTTTAACATGGATTAGAAACCACCACCACCACCACTATTACTACTACTACTATATTACATAACATCATTGTACTGAGCCGAGTTGGCAATGATGTGGGTGAGATAAGTCTGACTAGGCTCTGTGACACTCTTATAGTCGTATGAGACCGCTACCTACGGCTTAAAGTGGATTCTGAACCACTACAAACATCCATGGCACCGCAGGGACACGAACCCGAAGCGCGGCCTGATGGCCAATTGGCTGGTGCTCTTGCCATAGGTATCAAAGGCTTCAAGTTCGTATCCTGGCGTTGGCATAAAATGTGCGTGAATGATTCAGAATCTACATTAAATTGTAGCTCCCGGTCTAATTAGCCCAAAGTGAGCAAAACAAATGACCATAGAGTGACAAACCAAACCAAATCGAAACCTGAAGTACCAAAGGTCAGAGAGCTAGCCAATTGACCCTCATGCCGCTAAAAATATTATGGTAATCATTCGAAAAGTTTTCTTCAAAATTAAGTTTATGAGGTTGATTTATCTGAAACCACGTTGTTTGTGTCTTTTTTTTTTTTTTTATGGTCAATATGAATCATTACTGGAAATATTATCAGGATTTCTGTAAGATTTTCCACGATATGAAGTTTGTAAATAGAAACTGCGAATCTGATTAAAATTATGTAAAACGATATTCTTACTCATTTTCTTTTCTGAATAATACTTTAAACAAGAAAGCACTCAATGCTCTGATTGCTAAAAACTCCCTTGAAGCCGAGATTTTGCCTCAATTTAAATTATTTAAAGTCCTTGTTTTTCTACTAACCTGATTAAGAATTTATTACATAAAATAACATCATTTTATTTCAAGAATAACTACCTTAGAGATTGATTAAGTATCTTCTGTTTTGATACAAATATCTCGACATGTAAACATACTGAACTTTACCAGAAACTTTTAACACTTTTATCCTGTATTAATATCCATAAACTTATTTTATCATAGAAACAATCTTTCTGAGATACATTGCGTAAAATGAACGCAATATTAAAGTTTAACACTTGTTGATGGCTGATAACTTCTATTTATTGACTTTTATTATTTGACGTAATATAACCTTGGATAAAAATTTTAAAATATGATCTTTAATAGATAGTTCTATACAACATGAATGTATAATATTCGTAGCAAAAACAATATGATATTCTTAATATTTTTTACCTTTCTGAGGGTCCCTTTTTTATCGGCCCTCATGTTTTGTTTACCTCACTTTTTCATTACATAACGCATTTAGGTAATTATTCGAAAAAATGTTCATCAAAAGTAAGTTTATGGGGATGATATTTCTGTTTTCATTTGTTGTATTAATTTTTCCGTTTCCGATTTAATATTGTTGACTTTATATTATTATATTTCATTCTATTTCATTTTCTTTTAGTGTATATTATTGTGAATTTATTAGCGATATTTTTTTTCTCTTTTCCCATTTGGTAGACAGCAAAATCTAGACCAAGTCCAAGAACCCGTGTGGTCTCATGGAAGGGCGGCCTATTGGCCAATTGGTTAGTGCTCTGACTGTTGGTACCACAGGTTTTAGATTCGAATCCTGGCGGTGGCAGGGATGTTTCTGAGGGTCCGTAATCTGCGTTAAACTGTACGTCCCGGTTTAATTAGCCAAAAGTGTGCATAAAATAACTTTGTAGAGCGACGAACCAAACCAAATCGAATCTGAAGCCCCAAAAGCTAGAGTGCTTAGTGCGACATTTGACCATCAGATCCTAGCACATCATGGTAATCATTCGAATAATTTTTCATCAAAAAAAGTTTATGGTGATTTTTTTTTCTGAACTAGCTTTGTTTGTATATTATTATGACCAATACAAAACATTACTGGAAATATTAACCATGATCTTTAAGATTTTCTAGAATTGTAAACACAAACTGCGAATCAGATTAAAATTACGTTCCATTCTTATTCATTTTTGATTATCTGAATAATAAATAAGAAAGCGCTCAATGTTCTGATTGCAAAAGATTCCCTTGATACCGAGATCTTACCTCAATTTAAATTATTTAAAGTACTTGTTTTTACTGACCTGATTAAGAAATTGATCATTTATTGCTTAAAAATAACATCATTTTATTTCAAGAATAACTACCTTAGAGATTGATTAATTACTTTCTGTTTTGCTACAAACAAGTCGACAAGTAAACATACTGAACTTTACCAGAACCTTTTAACACTTTTGCCCCGTATTAGTGTCCATAAACTTATTTTATCATAGAAACGATCTTTTCTAAGATCAATTGCTTTTTTTAATGCATAACGAAATATTAAAGTGCAACATTTGTTGATGGCTGATAACTTCTATTTATTGACTTTTTATTATTCGACGTAATATAACCTTGACTAAAATTTTAGAAGTGATATTCTGTAGATAATATTATACTACAGAAATAAATAATATTCGTAAAATGTGTAACGGAATATTAAATTGTAACATTTGTTGATGGCTGATAACTTCTATGTAACTTTATTAACTTCTATTTTTTTTTTTCTTTTTTTACTTCATTTTTTCATGCAAAGCACATTTAGATAATTATTCAAACAATTGTTCATCCAAAGAGTCTAATTAGGGCCTGAATGGCATCTAAGGACTAATCTAAGGGCAACGCAAATTTTGAAAACGGAAAATCTATCCAGTGGTCAGAGGATATAAATTTGGGGGTGGGAGTGCTGCTGAATTCTAATTTGCCACCATTAGAAGTGTTTAATTGATTTTGCAATAGGAATCACAATGAAAAAAATATTAACAAGAAAGTTGGCATTATGAAAATACGGCATATGACATTATACGAAAGTTGACACGATAAATTACCACTTAAAAATAATTTTCAACCACAATTTTCTTACTTCTAATAATTGGTTCTTCCTATTTGATTATTTTTTTGCTAATTTAACTGACATAAACCATTAAATTTTTTCTTACTTTCTCAATAGATCTACAGTACTTGATGAATTTTTATTCCCTCTAAAATGGATATAACCATCCATTTTTAACATCAAATATTTTTAGAGATATAAATCGATTAAAAAAACAGGTAGTGGTGACAGTAGTTTTTAATAATCTAGTAAAGGGATTGTTCTTTTCGCTAGTGCTATGATTAAACATTGAAAATGCTCGGAACTTTGTTAGAGTTAGAAGAAATTTAACAAGTACTATGAAATATCTGAAAAGTGTTTGTTGTTAAACTTTTTACATTAAAATAAATTAATAATTTAACATGTATCTTAAATTAACATGTTATTGTCACCAAATATCAAATAGAATTTCTTTGTTTAAATAACAAAAATTATATTCTCATTGAATTATTTTTATAAACAAAAAAATCTGTCTATTTGATATATAAAACTTATTCTATGTCTGCTACTTTGTGTATTGGATACAGACTACATACTTCATTGTCGCAACAGTCCCATGGTTGCCAATGCCATCTGCCCTGGTATGCAGAATTTGAGACCGAAGATGGTTTTCTTTTTTTTACGAGGTAATTTTGATTGTCAACCCTACGCCCAACGTTCTTACTATCTTAGTAGATTGGGATATATTATTTTAAATGTGGATTCCAAACCACTACAAACACCCAAGTCACTTCCAGGGCACGAACCCGAAACTTGTGGCATCGAGCACCATAGACATACATATTATTATTTTAAATTTGAAAAGGAAAATTATACAGTCAAACCAGCTTTTCTGCAAGGGATAGGAACCCACATAAAAGAAATCGCATAAAAACATATCTTGAAATTCTATAGTAACTATAAAATATATTGTCTGCAACACATTAAAAGAAAAAAAAAATTATGCGGTAAATAGGAACCGCATTATAAAAGTCCCACATAGAAAATAAGTAAATCAAAGCCTCACGATGTAGTATTACCTCGCATCTAATAACATTCGTTGCAATGGGATGATATAATATTACCTGAGCCATCTGCTAGATTCTATAATTTGCATGTTATTTTGATAGCCATCTGCTGTTTTGTTTTTGAATCTCATTTTTTCACATCTATTAGCTCACACTCTCCCTATATATATATCTTGTTCAAATTTTCAATCGTTCATAAAATACTTTTATTCTTCCACTCAGGTTCAAATACATTTTTGAACTTGTAGTGGATGACACTGGATGTTAATACAGTTTTTTTTAAATATTAATTCATTCATTAAATTTAATTAATTAATTTTTTTTTTTAGATTTAAGTTGCATATATCTACCAATAGATGGCGCCAGATAAACTTAAACAAATGAATGAAAATTATTTATAAAGGACTTTCTGCAAAGTGAAAAAAACGAGGAATTGACTTTCAAATTTTTATATTACTTGTTTAATTAATTTTTATTCTTAATATGTATTTAATGGAATTTTTATTTCATTTACCGCACATAAAAAGGACCACATATAAACAGGTTTGACTATATTTAATCTCTAAATTTGCCTCTTCATTGTTATAAAGTACATGTTATTGGAAAAGTATTACTTTCGCATTTTTGAAATTAGATTATCTTTTAATGCGTTCAGCTCATTTTATTTTCTTTGAATTCCAATATATTTTAAGACATTAAACTTTCATACTGTCATACTTCATAAATACTGTATCGTTCAGAAATTGATCAGTATTAGATTAAACAAGTCACAAAATCTGTATTAGATTAAACAGGTCACAAAGTCTGTGTTGGATTAAACAAGTCACAAAATCAGTATGAAATTAAACAATTCAGAAAGTCTGTATTAGGTTAAACAAGTCACAAAGTCTGTATTATATTAAACAAGTCACGTTGATTATTCCATTAAATGAGCTAATTGACGCTTTATGTGGTAAGAAAAACCTTCAATGACATCATAATGAAAATTGAATACCAAAAGCAAATATTTTTTTAACTAATATTGATTATATTTATAATGAAATAAAAAAATCTCCATTGTTCTTCTAACATTACCATTAAAAAATACATTTTAACATGTTTTTTTTTTTAATTGAAGTTTTATTTTGCTTTAAAACAGTTCTATTTACAACGTCCTGCGTAAAATGTTTTCTTAATTATTCAGTCCCTTCGATTAGCTCACACACTCTTCCTATATATATCTTGTTCAAATTTTCAATCGTTCATAAAATACTTTTCAATCCACCAAGTTCAAATACATTTTTGTTTGAACTTGATGGATGATGACACTGGATGTTAATACAGTTTTTTCAAATATTCATTCAGTAATTAAATTTAAATAATTCATTTTAGTTTTTTTTTTTAAGTGGCATATATCTTAGATGGCGTCAGATAAACTTAAAAAATGAATGGAAATTATTTATAAAAGACTTTCTGCAATATAGTGTAAAAAAAGTAGGAATTGACTTTAAAATTTTTTATATTACTTGTTTAATTAATTTTTATTCTTAATATGTATTTAATGTAATTTTGTTTTTCATACATTAAGCATATAAAAAATGAATTTAAACAGGTTTGACTATATTTAATCTGTAAATTTGACTCTGACATTGTTATAAAGTACACGTTAGTTGGGCTAAAAAAATTCCTTTTCGCATTCTTGAAATTGATTGTATTTTTTCAAATATTAATTCAGTAATTAAAATTTAAATAATTCATTTTAGTTTTTTTTAGATTTAAAAATATATCTACCAATAGATGGCCAGATAAACTTAAAAAAAATGAATGCAATTATTTATAAAAGACTTTCAATACAGTGAAAAAAAAAAGTTGACTTTAAAAATTTTTTAATTATTACTTGTTCTCGTTTTAATTCACTGAAAAATTTCGAACGAACAATATAAATGAATAAACGTTCCAACAAGATCATTCATTCATTAAAAGGAAGGCTTTACTGATCGGGAAGGTCTGGTCTGCATCTGGATCTTCCACTTTTATTACATCACTTCTGACACGTGTTGGAGCATCTTCAGCCATCTCGTCTGTCGTTATCTGTAACCGATGACAGAAGATGCGCTCTGTTTCTCTTCTGTTTATTGTTTACGTTCCGCCGTCAGTGGGAGGACGGGTGATGACACTTTGGGGTCCATCGTTCTAATATTCGATGACAGCTCTGCGGTTGATTAGAAGACACAAAATATATTATACTTTGTAACAAGAAAAAATCAAAGCTTGAATGTTTAATCATCTTTTATCCCAAATAGGTTAATACTTCATATTCATTTTTTTATATTTCAGTTTTATAAAATTGTTATATATTTTGTAATGAATAAGAATATTGCCTCAAAAGTAAGTGCTTTTCATTGTTGACTATTTAACTAAAAAAAAAAAAACGTGATTTTATTTTGATTTTACAGCAGTTGTATCATTTTTGTTCAGAAATTTCAAAAGTACTGTTTGGTTCAGAAATTTATGAGTATCAGGTTAAACAAATCACAAAGTGTGTATTAGATTAAGCAAGTCACGTTGGTTATTCCATTAAATAAACCAATTACCTCTTTATGAGGTACGAAAAGTCTTTATGATATCATTGATATCTTAATGAACTTCAATGATATTTGAAACAGAGACTAAAAGCAAATTTTTTTCTTTCTAATGCGAAATTAAAATTAAAATGCAAACTAAAAAGGTTGGTCTTTGGATGCCTTAAGGCTTGCTACACAGACGTACTCACTTTGCATTTCCCAGGGGCGCGTCTCACTTGAATGTATAAGCCACGGAGCGAGGAGTAACAATGCCCCCGCAACGCTCTACGATCCTATTAGACCGAGATTTTTAAAGTGGTGGTTCGAACCACGAGCTACAAACAACCATGGCACCGCCGGATACTCGAACCCTGTGGGTACCGAGCGCCAGAGCGCTAGCCACTCTGGCCATTCAGGCCCTATTAAAAAGCAAATTTTCTTTTTTCTCTGATTGACTGAATAGGCCGATTACATTTAAATACGAAATAAATATAAATCGATCTAATACTTGATGACAGCTTTGCGGTTGATTAAAAGATCTGCAGCGAAAAACGTGTTCTTCTTTGACGTAACAGGAGAAAAAAAAAATCAAAGCGCGAATGTTTTAATCGTGCAACTTCTATTCCGAATAAGTTAATATTTCATATTCAGTTTTGTAAAATTGTTATATATTTTATAATATTTAAGAATAGTTGCCTCAAAAGTTAAGTGTTCAAGAACCTGTTTCCTGTATGGCAGAGAAGTTTAACAAAAAAATCCAAATCATAAATGAAATGAATGGATTTTAAATCTGCTGAATTAGGCATTATTTGTTGAATTAGCATTATTATTAAAGAATTTTCTCATTCATATTTTAATGTAAAATATTTACATTATCATTTTATGACTTTCAGGTTCTTTTCTTCTCTACGAATGTACGTGCGGGTGATATACATAAAACTTCTTTACTTCATTGCTCCTGCCATTGGTCACTGGCATCAGTGCCAATCAGAACTGGCCTATCAGAAGAATGAGCAACGTTACAGGGGATATCATGCTCAGGAGCGCTGTTCCCTATTCACGAGAGGACCCAACAAATATGAATGCGAGCGCTTGCAGGTAATTATGAAGTTAAAATATTAGTGCAATGTTTAATAATGAACTCATCTATGAATCGGAAAGCGATACTAAAGAGATTTAAATCAAGCAATTCTGGATTTTAGTTTTTAGCACACTAAGTACTTTAAACTCAAGGTTGGTCCCTCAACATTTGCAATGTTCATTTAAATTGTAGCATTTTTTCTCAAGAAAAAGAGTTTTGACATTTCCTTCCTGGGAGAGAGGAATGTATCTTATTTGAAAAATATATAATAAACCCATTACTCAAATTTGACACAGGCAAGCTTTACTGTGGCTAATTATATTACATGTAATTCGTGTTTTTACTAATGAGAACAACCTGTCACTCAAATCTGACAGCAGATATTCAGTGTCATGCAAAATGAGACTTCTTAAACTTAGCGAATGTCTGTGCGACCTTCACAGGGAGAAACAATCACAGATGGAATATGGACTACGCCATGAGTTGTTCCTTCGTGTTTCATGATCGACCATGAGCAGAGAAAATGTCTACTCTATTGAGAAGTGAGAATAAGGTGAAGTGGTGGTGAAAAGAAAAGATATTTAGTTTTCTGCTAAATCTTTTCAGGTAAATAAAGAAAGTATTGTTTTTTTTTTTTTTTTGATGTAATCTCTACATTTGTGAATCTAGGCCGGACATTCTCTTTTTTTTATAAAATGAGTCCCTTGAGGTTTCGTGTATCACGCAGTGTGATATATAGTCTGCCACAGATAAGGCAAGTGTTCCCAGATTCGACTTTATTCAAGAAACCTCTTAAATAGGAATGAACTATGACTTGTGGGTGTTGACTAACTATTTCGAAATAAAAGGGTTGAAATTTCTAATGGAGATTTTGGGGCTTTTTAAAAACTGAAAAAAGAAGTTTTGTTCGAGTTGTGGAGGTTTCTGAATCTGTCGAGGTTCGACTTAAAGAGTTTCTACTGTATTTCAAAGTGGTAGAAAAATGTCAAAATGAAGTTACAAAAAAATCGAAAAATATTTAAAATCGCCAATTTTGGCAATTTTTGAAATTACGCCAAAAAAACAGTCTGTTAAATGGGATTTTTATCGCAAAATCTCTTGATAAATGTAATATCGAAGTTAATATTAACAGTAGAGCGCAATGTATTATTCAAAAATATTCTTGTGAAAAAGGCTTTCTTTAAAAAATTTTTTTTTTTGACTATCCATTTTTATTTTTCAATCTATCTATATCTTTTTCAGCAAATAAATTAAAGTCATAAAACCTGCGCAGTTATTTTTAAAATTAAAAAATCAAATGATATCGATGTGATGTAATCGTACATTTTAGACCGAAACCTGCGCTTTAAAATCTTTTAATTCTCTTTTTTACAAAAAATAAATTTTAATAACCACAGTTCTGTATTTGTATATATATAGTGTTTGTAAATAAAAATTAAAAGTGCTCCCTATGATCTTTAAAAGTGGGCCCTTCTTGAAGCCGTATATAGGTAGGTCCAGTTTAGGCCGAGAGGGTTACAAAGTTGTCAAGTAAAAATAATTTTCTATCCAAATTCCTTTTTCACTCACTGAGAAGTGTTTGGGGGTTTGATCTTCTGCCTCTGTCTGTGTGGTTAATTTCTCTGAAATCTAAAATGCTAAAATATAATATCTAAAAATTTAAGTTTGAAAACTATTAGTTAGGAAAAGCGGTCAGACTTTAAGTTAGTAAAATTGCAACTACACCGATATTTTGAACTAAGATTTAAAAAGGGAATTTTAGTTTTGATAATAAATGTTTTTTGTGCTGATCACCGAATAATCTCTATTATCTTACATCTTTTGACTGTAAAAAGTGCAATTTGTGACTTTTCTTGTAGTAATTATTGTAATAAGTTAATTATTAAATATTAATTAAATTACATTTATATATTCTTTTTTTCTTCAATGGCGCAACAGCTCCTTGGTTGACCGAGGCTGTCTGTCTACTGGAAATTCTGAAACATAAGATGTTTTCTTTTTAAGGGGGGAGGTTGCCAACCCCAAAACCTAGAGTCATTAGAACGAGACCTGCGGTTTAAAATGTATTTCGAACCACGTGAAACATCCATGGCACCGCCAAGATTGGAACCTGTAGCACAGATGGCTCCGTATTTACACACACACATATATATTTAAATGTGTAATGTTAAAAAAGTCATAATTGAAAGTAAAGTGTAAATTGAAGTAGATGTCTTTAAATAGATGGATTGTAGATTTATTTGAATCGGCGAAGGAGACAGTTTAATCTTGCTTTCGTGATCGACTCTATAAACATTCCCACTTTTATTATCCTAACAATGGTTGTCAAAGAATATAAACATCTATATATATATATATTTGGTGTAGTTATTCTATATTTTTAAACGAATGAACTTTTTTTTTCCAAATGCAGCTGGCAAATAGACCGTGATCTTTTATGCCATAAGGGGGCTGCACCGACGTTACTCACTTTGCACTACCCAGGGGAACGTGTAGTTGAAGATAAGCTACGGACGCGGAGTATCAATGATCTGCAACGCTCTACGATCCTATTAGGACCGGGACCTACGGTTTTAAGTGGATTCGAACCACTACAAACACCCATGGCAACGACGGGACTCGAACCCGAAACCTGTGGTACCGAGCTCCAGAGCGCTAGCCACTCGGCCATCAGGCCCCTAAACAAACGAATGAACTACTTCTTGAAAAAAATATTGAATGAAAATAACTTTACAGTAGATCACATGAATGAATGTAAACAAAAAAAAATTCTATAAATATTGCTTCAACCTTCTCACATATCTATCATATAACGGAAATCTTAATTAAGAAAAGGGAAGTTCATTAATCGATTGTTTGCTTCCTCTTAAGTACAAGCATTTATAAAGGAAATAAAATTCATTATATTTTGACTAATAAATATTTTTTTTTTTCATTTAATATTTCATCTTAATTTATGGAGAAAAACTCAAACTAATATCTGTTGAGCTAACAATTTTTTAAAAAGAATTTTAGTAATATCATTCATTACAAATATAACTCGTGTAATTTAAAGGTACCCGTTACCACCAAGAGAACACCATTGCACGACACCATTACGGTGGTGCAGGATGGCTCGTTTGGGGAGGAATTATTCTTGGTTCCAGAACTGACCTGCATGTTCAGAGTGTAACAATGACAGGCCACATCTATCGGGATGTCATTCTGGAACAACATGTACGTTTGTTTCGGGGTGCCATGGGTGCTGAATTTCTGTTTATGGATGACAACGCCCGTCCTACCGTGCAAACATTGTAGACGAATGCCTTCAATTGGAGGATATCACCCATATGGATTGGCCAGCATACTCACCGGACTTCAATAGAGCATGTGTGGGATATGCTTGGCCGACGAATTGCAGCCCGTCAACCCCTCCCACCTGTCAACCGGAACTTCGGAGGGCGTTGCTTGATGAGTGGTGTAATATTCCCCAAGATCAGATTGATAATTTGATACTCAGCATGCCTAGGCGTTGTAAGGCCTGTATTGCATCGTCCGGGAGACCATACTCCATACTAACCATGTTATACTGTTTTTTGTAAATAGGTTTCTTTTTTTTTTTGAAATTTGCTCAGGGAGTAAAAATCGCAATTTTTATTAATTATGCCAAACATATAGCATCCTTTTGCTCTTTACCTTTTGTTTAATAAATAGACTTTACAAATAAGTCAAATTTGTTTTGCTTCTGTCTCTTTCTTTGCCTGAACTTCATTATCCTTAATTTATGGACATGAGTGTAATAGCTGAGTAGGCAGTATTAAAGATGCGCATTCACAATAGGTACAATGTTTCCTATGAGCATGCGCGCTAGAAAAAAAAAAATATCGGACGATAAAAAAAAACGTTATGCAAAAACTCTCTAATAAAAGCTCCGTGGGGTCCGGGTTAGCCCTACTGTAGCCCATGCATGTTGTAAAAGGCGACTAAAATGGTTGCCCAGTGGGTATACGCGGGTGGGGTAAATTCAGATTTCTTCCTTATTGAAAACTTTGTGTCGCAAGATCAATAACAAAAAGAAACTGCATTATTGGTCCTTTATTATGACTTGTCAATTTACGGGGTCCTAGGCTTGGCCTAGATGTTGCTGCCGACCAAGTGGGATAAGAAACAACAGCAGATAATAAGGAAAGACCTAAAAAGTGTATAAATTTTTTTTTATATAAAAATATGCTAGAAATTTAGGGAAAGAAAAAAAATTTTAAACGTATTAAAGAGTTATCAAGAGGAAGAGAACGGCTGAATAGAGAAACATTTCCGACATATATATATATATATTTATATACACACAATCCAGTCCCATTAAAGTGATCACCTGTCGAAAGCCAGAATAACCACCTTTGGCAGAGCGGACGAAACAAACAACGATTAGCGGAGAGCAATGATTGAAATGCTTTCGATGCCCTAGGACATCCCTTATATACACTCCACTGCAATGTGCTGCCACCTGCCTTTTGTGATTGGTTATTTCACAATGACGTTGAAAGTAGGTGGTGGTCACATTAATGTGACTGGACTGTATATATATATATATATATGTGTGTGTGTGTGTGTGTGTGTGTGTGTGCGTGTTTGTGTGTGAGTGGGTAATGTGTGGGACGTAGCATTCAACAAAACAGCTTAGTTCAATATTTGAAACATTGTAAAATACCTTAAGATGATGGTAAAATATATGAAAGTAAGATAAGAAACTATCTTTTCAGCCCTACTCGGGGCTCAGTGGCAACGTGCTCTAATAGTGAGCATTAGGACTGAGGTTCGGTCAGGTAGTCACTGTTTTCTATCTCATATTTCAAAAACACGAAAAATCCATGGCGTTTGAAATGTTAAGCATGTTGTCTCGTAAGTCGGACAACCTGGTAGGAGTTTTCCGGTTTTCTTCCAAACGACATGCGAGGTAGTCACCCCTACAAATACTCCCGAAAGACACTGCCTTCCTTCTTCAGGGTTACGGCGGCAAGTCAAACTTCTACCTAAAGGTGCTCCATCACAACGGAAGCTTCCCTCCTTCCATGAGACCACATAAGTTCTTGGACTTGGTCTAGATGTTGCTGTCAACCAAGTGGGATAAGAAACAACATTTTTCATACCAAAATATAAAATATATTCAAAATTGCCATTTAAATTTTCTCTGAAGTTATCCTTTAAAGCCAATCTTTTATTATTTAGTTTCATTTTGTTAATGCCAACCCTTTAATTTTTAAAATGGTCTTTTTTAAAGATTTTTTTTTTTTACCGTTTAAAATTATATGTTAAACGAATTTTCTGGTCTCAATTTAGAAAATGTTTCCAACTTTTCTTGAGAGCAAAATAAATTAAAAACAAATAAAGATCATTTAAATAGAGAAAGAAAAAAAAAATTATATTCTATTCTTTAATTTTCTGTATTGTTAAAGTCCAATTCAGTTCAAAATGTACTTACTTGCGAAGAAATAGAAATAAAAGGAAACGACATTGGAAACGCAGTTCATTTCATTTGACGTCGCCTCCCAAATTGTTAGAAACGACCCTCTCATACTAAATCGTTCACGTTTTATTGATTTATGAATTGAATCTCCGACTGCCCATCTCTAGATTTATTCGTTCATATGACCGATCTCACACCCATTCCAAATTTACGTCATGGGGAAATAATTGCGACATTTCTGCAGCTCGTATTTTTATCTTTCTGAAGGTCTTATGGTCTGATGGGTAATGAATGCATTTTTCTGATTCCAAGAATTCGAAATATGCGAAACTTAATTGAAAGTATTTCAATTAAAATTTAAAATAATTGTAAATCAAATCAAAAACTCACTTTGATTACAAACTAAAACTATATTTTAAAATCATTTTTTTTTTTTAACTCGTCATAAGAACATACTAGAGTAATGTTATTTTGGGGTTAAATAGTTGAGATTAAATTATTTTGGGGTTATGGTAAAAAAAAATGCCTTCTTGTAGTTTTTTTTTTTAAAGTGAAACATAAAGTTGCGCAAAATGGGTAAAAGTATAGAAAATGTACTCATTAACAAAGCCCTTCAAAGGTGAAGCACATTAACCATTAGTTTAATAATACAATTTATATAACTAAGAAAAAAATAACAGGATTCATAATCAATATTAAGACAAAAATAATACTAATACTACATGATGCAACAAATAGAAGTTAGCTGATTATAACAAAATTTCGTTACAATCGTAAGTACCTCTTCTCCCAAATAAAAAAAATGATTAAATTTAGTAGCTAAAGAATGTATAATTAGAGGTGGTACGCATCTGATTGAGTATATATAATATATACACTCATGTCCATAAATTATGGATAATGTTAATATAAGGATAAATAAGGATAAGTTCAGGCAAAGAAAGAGACAGAAGCAAAACAAATTTGACTTATTTGTAAAGTCTATTTATTAAACAAAAGGTAAAGAGCAAAAAAGATGCTATATGTTTGACATAATTAATAAAAATTGCGATTTTTACTCTCTGGAGCAAATTTCAAAAAAAAAAAGAACCTATTTACAAAAACAGTATAACATGGTTAGTATGATGGTTAATATGGAGTATATCCAGGGACGATGCAATACAGGCCTTACAACGCCTAGGCATGCTGAGTATCAAATTATCAATCTGATCTTGGGGAATATTACACCACTCATCAAGCAATGCCCTCCGAAGTTCCGGTTGACAGGTGGGAGGGGTTGACGAGCTGCAATTCGTCGGCCAAGCATATCCCATACATGCTCTATTGGTTTCAAGTCCGGTGAGTATTCTGGCTAATCCATACGGGTGATATCCTCCAATTGAAGGCATTCGTCTACAATGTTTGCACGGTAGGACGGGCGTTGTCATACATAAACAGAAATTCAGCACCCATGGCGCCCCCGAAACAAACGTACATGTTGTTCCAGAATGACATCCCGATAGATGTGGCCTGTCATCGTTACACTTTGAACATGCAGGTCAGTTCTGGAACCAAGAATAATTCCTCCCCCACGAGCCATCCTGCACCAACGTAACGGTGTCGTTCAATGCTGTTCTCTTGGTGGTAACGGGTACCTGGCGCTCTCCATATGAAAGTCCGGCGAGAATCAGACTGCAAACTAAACCTGGACTCGTCGGAAAACATCACGCAAGACCACTGTTGCGGTGTCCACAATGCATGCTCTCTACTCCAGGTTAATTGCAGGCGACAGTGAGTTGCGGTAAGTGGAACACATCTGACAGGCCTACGAGCATATAGACCAATGTGCCCTAAGCGTCTGTACACGGTCTGCCTTGAAACTGTCGTACCGGTAGCTGAAGAGAGCTGACGAGACAGGTCTGATGCTGTGCTCCGTCTGTTTCTTTTGGCAGTAACTGCTAACTACCTGTCGTCATTCAGCGTTGTAATTCGGGGGCGACCTGTGCTGTAACATCTACTCACATTACCATCATCTTGGAATCGTTGCCAAAGCCTGGAGAGGCACTCTGGGCGATTCCAAGTTCCTCGGATACTTCCAGCTGGGTACGTCCACATTCCAGTCTTCCGATAATTCTACCACGTAAAAAATCATCCAAATGCTTCCTTTGTGCCATAACTATGCGGTTATTGCACTGAAATGCTTTTAAAGCGCTTGTGAACAATTTTACTTTTTTGCCACCATTCCTTATATACCCCTCTCTTACACTCTCGTCATTGTGACGAACTATCCGCGCCATCTGGTGGTTTCCTGTAATTTGCATATTCTTCTTCAAGATGTGTGTGATAATTCTACAGGCGAAATTTTTTATTTTAGAGTTCAATTTCTGTGGGATTCTGAATTATCCTTAATTTATGGACATGAGGGAAAAATTATACATCCTCATATTAGATTTAGACCTACTATAGACCCACTAATTATTCTGCGAATTCATAACTATAAACTCATAAATAAACAATATCTAGTCCATATATTTCAAGAATGTTATCTTAAAATCTTTCTCGTAATTTCGGCAGTCAATTTTTGAATATATTGATGCACACATAATGTATTTTTAATACATTGGTTTTCATTATTTTGGCCACTACAAAATAAGTGTATTTTATAAAAGTGTGATAAATCTCACAGGTCGGAAAAATACTCAAGACAGGCCGTGGGTTGGCCACCGCTGCTCTACTACTTCACAATCGTGTAGAGGAATAATCTTCCAACTGTGATCCCATAGGTTCATCGTTTTTTTTTTCTCATTTTTCGTTCATCATTTCTTCATTTTTTTTTTTAAAGTTGGACAATTTATATTTATTCATTTGAAATATTAGTTTAAGTAAGATTTTTTTTTAAATTGTCTTTTTCAAAGTCCTTTTGAATTTGTTATAACTATAATGAAATCATGACATGCAGTGACGGATTTAGGCTTAGGCCCGCAAGGCCCGGGTCTAGGGCGGCAAACTTTTTAGGGGACGAGATGGCAAAAATTTGAAATCGATTTTGTTTTTAAGCAACTGTAAGACCGAATTTTAATGCTTCTATTCTTGCTTTGACAACCTCAAGTTGCCAACATTTAAAGGGTAGAATTATTTTTTAAAATAATTAATCGTGTAAGTAGTCAAATTTAAAATATCTAACAAATAGGTACTAAAATTTTTTTTTAAGTATAGCATTTATCTATTGACGTACGGTTTGTAATGGTTCGGAATTCACTTTTAGCAGTAGTTCTCTGTCTCCTATGACTCTAGAACCTCACGGAACCAAGTCAGACGATTTTTACCTACAGATGCACCATCACAACAACAGCTGCGATCGTTCCCTTCAATCTTAAGTCCATACGGGTTCGTGGGCTTCGTCTAGACGTCTATCAAGTGGGCTAAGAATCCAACACACACACATATATATATATATAAGCATAATTTCTATTTGAATTTGTCTGTTGTTATTGATTGTACCAATTTCTCACAATGATTCCCGTACAATATAAGAGCACATTATCGTTTGAAAGAGGACGAACAATTAGTGAACTAAATGAAGTAGGATGGTCAATTCGAAATTAGTTGAGTGTAGCAAAATTCAGTAGGTCGTAGAAATGCCCCAAAGGCATGTCTGGAGACATGCGATTGAAAGCCTACGACAATCATTCCTACTGTCTCCTTGCTTGTCAGGTATTTAACTGGCCCGTTAGATCGTCATATTGTTCTCCTATAATTGGAAGTGATGGTTCAATACAATTTCTTCCATGATATTCTACCTCACATTATGTTTAATCCTTTCACAGTCTTCCTGGTTTACATTTCAGCAGGATAATGGTCAGAGGAACGTCACAATCATTTCTTCTGATTGTCTTTGTGTTGTCAATTATTTTCACTGGCCAGATTGATGTATTCCATATCGCCATATAAATCGACTTTTTCGTGACAGCCAGCGATTTAGGTCTCAATGACATTTCCTACTACCTAATTTGACAAGTGGAGACGGTTTCACAACAAATCATACAGGGAAAATCTGCCAGTTCTTCAAATAAATCAGATAAAAACTTGCATAAGTGACAAAGATGGTCTACATCGCTATTAATTGGGTAACTGTATCTCTTGAATAAAACACTCCATTGCTATGGTTTCATATTCGTTCCTTTTTTTTGTACGCATACTTTTACATCTAACAATCTACGTCCCTTCGTATAATTTTTTTTTTTTTTTTAGTATTGGTTTTTTAATGTTTGAACACATATTAGATTATTACACTTGATGTTTTGATTGATTGTTATGATTTAACATAAAATTGGGCCTGATGGCCGAGTAGCTAGCGCTCTGGTGCTCGGTACCACAGGTTTCGGGTTCGAGTCCCGGCAGTGCCCTGATGTTATGTATGGTTCGTAACCCACTTTAAACCGTAGGCCCCGGTCTAATAAGAGCGTAGGGGGTTGTGGGGGTAGTGGTACTCCGCGTCCGTCGCTTATCTTCAAAGCTACATGAAAGATTAAATGATTATACTGTTAATGATTATACTGTGTTGCCTCTTATCCCGCTTGGGAAGGAGTGCAGCTTTCTGTTGTGATGGATCACCAGTAGGACACAAATTAGATTAATTACTATTAGTCTCACAATGTTATTGTTAAAGCTGCATTGGGAGATAACATTGCTGCATTGGGATAACATAATAATACAAAATGCATTCATTAAAAGAAGCAATTTTAACTAACAAAATTCAGTCATTTATAGGAAAATATTTAAATATTTTTAAAAATATTTTATGGGAAACTTTGTTAAGGGGAATGAATTAAAGAAAAAGGCGTAAAAAAAGTTGAAGGTCACAACATTAAAG
The DNA here is from genome assembly GCA_021605095.1 of Caerostris extrusa. NCBI lineage: Eukaryota > Metazoa > Arthropoda > Arachnida > Araneae > Araneidae > Caerostris > Caerostris extrusa. The sequence goes on along the minus strand of BPLR01020092.1, from coordinate 108,312 downwards.
GTAGTAAAATTAACAACGAATAATATGCAGTGTAACGCTTGCTTTTTGAGAAATAAAAATTAAACAGATTTTAATATAAGATCATTCCTAGGTGACACAACTTTCGGGTTACGTGAGTCATGTATTCAATTTTTACAAATGATTTTTAAACGTTTAGTATGGCAACACCTAATATACTGTGGGGATCTGGTCACCGAGTGTCTGGCGCTCGGTACCACAGGTTTTCAGGTTCGAGTCCTGCACTACGCCATGGATGTTTGTAGTGATTCGGAATTCACTTTAAGCAGTAGGTGCCAGTCTAACATGATCGTAGAGGGTTATGGTGGTAGTGTTATTCGCGTCCGTAGCGTATCTTCAAACTACACGTGTCCTCTGGGTAATGCTAAATGAGCAACAACGTTCGTTGGTGCAGCTCACTTTGGGCTCACAGGGAAATGGCCAATACGACCCGGTCCTCGACTCAATTAATATATATATATACATATAAGATAATTGCGAAATCAACAGAAATTCGTATTGTATTCGTATATCTGTTGATATGTTGTTTCTGTCAATACTGTTGTTGCCTCTTATCCCTACTTGGTAGACAGTAACATCTAGACCAAATCCAAGAATCCATGTGGTCTCATGGAAGGAGGGCAGCTTTCTGTTGAGATGGATCACCGGTAGTTATTTTGACGAGTTGACAATGATTAGAAATAGTTAGTTATTACTATTAGTTTATCCCAATGATTCATATGATAGAAGTCTGATTTGGATACGTGATCTGACTTTTTTACTGGGTAGGGCTGTCAGCCCAAAGCAGAACAACAGATCGACAGAAATTCGTATGCTGTAGCATCACTGCTATACACATAATAATCATGCGAGCATCATTACCAAATAATAAGAATCATCAATAGAATATATCTTGGATTTTTGTAACGATGGATTCTTTTACAGGACGAAGGCATCCACCAGTTGGAGGCTCTCTTGTTCACCATAAAGAAGATCAACGCTGATCCTGTGCTGTTGCCAGGGGTGCGGCTCGGGGTTCTGGCCCTGGATTCATGCGACTCGCCACTTACGCTCTGGAGCAGAGCCTGGACTTCCTGAAGGGTTTCGTAGCGCGCAACAACGCCCACCACGACCGCCAATTCCGTTGCTCCGATGGCACCATGCCCACCTACCGTGACGGCAGCTTCGATAGGGTGGTCGGCGTCATCGGGGACAGTCTTCCTCCGTCTCCATACAGCTCGCCAATCTACTCAGGCTGTTCAGGGTGCCACAGGTAACCTTTCTTCTATTTTTCTCTTAAACTCTATTTTTGCAAGTTAAGTTTCATCCTTTTTATGTACCTTTTTCACTTTTTTTAAGTTTCATCCTTTTTATATACTTTTTCATATAAGTTTCATCATTTTTATATGTCTTTTTCATATATGTTAATATTAACATATTATACATTCTGTGCCTTATGTTAATATTAACATATTAGGCTCACTTTTTATAAGTCTTTTTGAAACATGCTAAGTTTCATCATTTTTATATACCGTTTTCATACATGTTAAGTTTCATCATTTTATATACCTTTTTCATATATGTGAAGTTTCATCATCCTTATCCATCCTTTTTACATATGTTAGGTTTCATCATTTTTACGTATCTCTTTCATATATAAGTTTCATCATTTTTATATACCTTTTCGTAAAAGTTAAGTTTCATCATTTTTATGTACTATTCATATATGTTAAGTTTCATACATGTTAAGTTTCATCATTTTTAAGTAACAAATTTTCATGGCTGTAGAATGACATGCTTTATGTATTTTAACACCTCATTTTTTTTTCCTTGCCTTAAAATTATAATTTACTAAAAATTAATTCGCGGTCACTTTTATTACTTTATTTTTCACAAAAAACGTAATCCCTGACAAAAAAAAAAAATTCTTAATAAAAGATTAAACGAAATTTGAATATTTGTATCATATATTTTTTAAGTTGTAGAGATTAGCAGTAAAGGAGAAAAAGGAATACAAAAATGTGATCGAAGTTGGTTTATAATTTTATATGCATTTCCATGAATATATATTAATGCTTTAGTATAACATTACTCCGGCCCTCGGGGCCACAGATTTCAGGTTAAAGTCCCGGCGGTTTCATGGATGTTTGTAGTGGTTCGGAATCCACTTTATACCGTAGGCCGCAGTCTAATATAGATGTTTGGCGTAGGGTTGAAAACCCTACCCCGTGAAAAAGAAAACATCTCTCGTCTTGAAATCTGACAGTAGTCAGAAGGCCTTGTCCCACTGTGGGGCTATTGCACCAACGAGGATGATGATGCTACATTTTTAATCGCATAATGTTCGTTTTGTATCTGTTTAATGAAACTATTTAATGCAAATCGCGCAAATGGAGTAGTTCACGACTTTCATCAGAATCAATTAATTTTGGATATAGACATTAAAATGGAAGTAGGCCCTAAATTAAAAGCTATCAATGCACACAAATTCGCTGATTATTTTAAAAATGACAATGAATAGTTATCAATCAAGTATTTTTAGAAAAATCCCGACTTGTGTCAAAAATCGAAACGAAAGAGTTATTGAAACAGACCATTTACAAGCACATTGGATGTTTGTAAAAAAAAAAACATTGATTCAAAATTAGCATATCCTAATACAAAAAAAGAAAAGAACAACAGCAACTCATTCCTGAACGGAAATGAACTGTTCCCGAAATGGAAATGAATCTATTTCAATTCCGGATTCGAATATCCTGTTTAAATATGAAAAAAGGGGAAGAACCGGCTATTTTGACCGTTTAATAGGAAAAAACTACGATCCACCACTCGTAAACTGAGTTATAGGGATTCGCAAAAGAGGCGGGTAGTCTTTTTCCTTTTTTAGATAACTTTAATTTCCTTTCTGGCTCTAAGTTCCTTCTTCGCGAAGCCCCACTTTCCGGAACGGTTCGAAAAACACGAAAACACTCCTTTTTGGAAAAAGAAGAGTCAACTTTATTGTAATCACTTCGGCGTGAGTGAAGTTCAGGGAGGGTCAATATTGGACGAGAGTTGTTAGGTGGGCAAACACTACAACAATGGAAAACGTTTAAGGGAGATTGGCCTTTAGAACGCTTTTCTTTTTCGCTATTTTTGGTACAAAAAGAACTATGTATGATTTTGGTTCCTATTTTTATATGCGTAAAAATTTTGGGATATCGGTATTTGCAAAGTTTGTTGCTTAAAAATAAAAATTGTTTCTCAAAATAAGTTGATAGATATGTCTAGTTACATTATAGTATATAATTTCAAGAATGTACTTTTATCAAAGTGTTGGGATTTATATATATATACATATATAAATCCCAACACTTTATAGATACACTGAAGTGACAAAAGTCATGGGATAGCAATATGCAAATTTTCAGATGGCAGTAGCATCGCGTAGAACAGGTATAAATGCGCAGTGCTTTCGCAGAGCTTTCATTTCTGTTCAAGTTATTCATGTGAAGAGGTTTTGACGTGATGATGAACGCACGACGGGAATTAACAGACTTTGAACGCGGAATGTTAGTTGGAGCTAGACGCATGGGTCATGCCATTTCGGAAATCGTTAGGGAATTCAACATTCCCAGATCCACTGTGTCAAGAGTGTGCCGAGAGTATGAAATTTCAGGCATAGCATCCCACCATGGACAGCGCAGTGGTCGACCGCCTGCACTTAACGACCGAGACCGGCGACGTCTGCAAAGAGTCGTAAATTCTAACAGACAAGCAACACTGCATCAAATAACCGCAGAAATCAATGTGGGACGTACAAGGGACTTGTCTGTTAGAACTGTGCGGAGAAATTTGGCTTTCTTGGGCTATTCCAGCAGAAGACCGACTCGAGTGCCTTTACTGACAGAACGACATCGCTTGCAGCGACTCTCGTGGGCACGTGAGCATATCGGTTGGTCCCTAGATGAATGGAAAACCGTGGGCTGGTCCGATGAGTCACGATTTCAGTTGGTAAGAGCTGATGGTAGGGTTCGAGTGTGGCGCAGACCCCACGAAGCCATGGACCCAAACTGTCAGCAAGGCACTGTTCAAGCTGGTGGTGGCTCCGTAATGGTGTGGGCGGTTTTTTCATGGCATGGACTTGATCCTCTTCTGATGCGACTGGACCGAAAATTGACTGGAAATGCTTATGTTCAGCTACTTGGAGATCACTTGCAGCCATTCACGGACTTCATGTACCCAAACAACGATGGGATTTTTATGGATGACAATGCGCCATGTCACCGGGCCACAACTGTTCGCGATTGGTTTGAAGAACATTCTGACAATTCCAATGAATGATCTGGCCACCTAGATCGCCCGACATGAATCCCATCGAGCATTTATGGGACATCATCGAGAGGTCTGTTCGAGCCCAAAATCCTGCACCATCAACGCTTTCACAATTATGGACGTCTATCGAGACAGCATGGCTCAATATTACAGCAGAAGACTTCCAACGACTTGTTGAGTCCATGCCACGTCGAGTTGCTGCACTTCGCCGGGCGAAAGGAGGGCCGACACGATATTAAGAGGTATCCCATGACTTTTGTCACTTCAGTGTATATATATACACCATATACACCATATATATATATATATGTGTGTGTGTGTGTGTGTGTGTGTGTGTGTGTGTGTGTGTGTGTGCGTGTGTGTGTGTATGTATGTATTTATATGTGTAGTGTATGTGTGTATGTATATGTATGTGTGTGTGTGTGTGTGTGTGTGTGTGTGTATGAGTGTGTTTGTGTGTATGTATGTTTGTATGTGTGTGTGTGTGTGTGTGTGTGTGTGTGTGTGTTGTGTGTGTATGTATGTTTGTGTGTGTGTGTGTGTAGGTGTGTGTTTGTTTGTATGTATTTTGTATGTGTATGTGTAAATGTGCTCTCTTGTTACCCCACACTCTTGTAGCTAACTGGCTACAAAGAGAGTGGGGTGGCAACAAGTAAGTAAATAATTAGCTACAAGAGAGCGGGTAAAACTGATCGGATATTCAATTCTTAGATACTAGATGACATGATGGCCAATGGACTAGCGCTCTGGACTTTGGTACCACAGGCTTTTGCTTCGAATTCTGGCGGTGGCATGGATGTTTGTGAGTGGTTCGAATCCACATTAAACTGTAGGTCCCAGTATAATTAGCCCAAAGTGAGAAAAATGGTTGTAGAGCGAACAAACCAATCCAAATCTAGATACTAGTAGGTGCTGGAGAGAGGGCCACACACTATGAAGTAGCTCTCTTCTCGTTTAAAGTAACTTTTCTAACTTAATTGAAGCCACCTATCTGTCAGTGTGTTCTGGATTAAACGCTACCAGGATATATCTATCTATATATATCTATATCTATATTTGTCTATATATATCTATATATACATATATATATTGAGAGGTTTGAGATGTGTGGCACCTCAGAACTTTGGTACTGCGAATGTCGTGATGGTTTTGTTATACAATTTATGTGTTGCTGTTTGTTTGTCACTCTATGGTCATTTTGTGCACACTTTAGACTAATTAGACCGGGACCTACAGTTTATGTGTAGAGAATACCGGTAGTAGCTTTTGCTGTGCAAAATGGTCGTGTTACCAAATCCTCCAGTTCACTTATTATTGTTTGTTCTCCTCTGGTTTTTTGTTCAAGTTTTCTATATATATATATATATATATATATATATAAAATTCTCTGTGTCTATATCTCTCTGTATATATATATATATGTATATATATGTGTATATATGTGTGTGCGTGTGTATCTATTTATCTAGCAATATATAACATACTATAATATATAAGATATTATAAACCAAATGTATTTTTTGCTCCTAGATGATTGCTAGATATAAAGTTATAGTATGATACATGTTGTTATATATATATTTATATATTTATAAACAGTATGATACATGTTGCTATATATATATTTATAAATATATAAATATATATAAATAACATGTATCATACTATAACTTTATATCTAGCAATCATCTAGGGATCATATATATATTTATAAATATATATATAGCAACATGTATCATACTATAACTTTATATCTAGCACTCATCTAGGGAGCAAAAATACATTTGGTTTATAATATCTTGAGTATTAGTATTGCGGGATAAAGCTATCATTAGGATGTTATAACTAATTTCTTTAGGCGTTTACTGATTTCCTGTGCAACATGTTATACACCCTGTTGTATATTTTATATAAATATATGTGTTCCTTTTGATATATATATATATATATATATATCGAATAGCGGATCTATTACTATCTCTATCTTAGTGGGTCTCTATCTTAGTTCTTTCATAATTTCTTTTTAAGACGTTTAAATTAAGGGAACTGAAAGTTATTTTCATATTATGAATGTTATAGAGTTTTTGTTATACAAATTTCGTGTAGCTAATACTACTGTGGCTTCTGTTGTGCAATATGTTCGTGTTTATATTTCACTCCTTGTCTGTTCGAGAGATAAGGATAAATATTTTATTAAAGAAAATAATATATATAATTATAACATATGACGTCAAATGATTTTTAATAAGCGTCATTGAATCATATATAAATATGTAATTAGCATGTCTTACTAAACAAATAATTAACGTTTTTGAAGGAATTTACTAACTTCTTTTAATATCATAGAAATTTTAGACAACAATAATTTATAACTATACATTTTGTAAAAAAAATGATGGAAACACAGTTTTTAATTTTTCTTTTTTTTATTTCGTTCTTCATGGGGAGTTTGAAGTAATCGAATGAAGCCCCACCCCCCTCCCCAAGCCATATTTCATTTTTTGATTTTTTGTGGTTGTCTGCTTATAATTGCAGTACATCTGGTATGTTTCCAAACTTATATTAAATTAGCCCCTTCTTCTTCTATTAAATTAGCCATCACTCAGCATTTAAGGATCACATGTTTTGATGATAAACGTTTTCATAAAATGAAGGCATTTTATGTGGCTGGCACTAAATAGATCTGAACAGTTACTTATGATATTAAAAGTGTCCAGTTATTTGTAGTATTAATAAATTTTTTTCTGTTTTTGAGATCATTGTTTAGATAAATTCTCCAATATAATACCTTCCAGATATTCATTATTTTAAAAATTGAAATTATTAAAATTAAATATAATGAATGGAAACCAACAGTCATTTGATCATTAAAAATCTTTGGATGGAAATAAATCAAATAGGAAATATAGAATAAATTTTTTAAATATAAGTTAAGAAACTCATGTGGTCAATTTTACAAAAAGATTTTTAAACGTTTAGTATGGTAATACCTAATATACTGTGGGGACCTGATGGTCGAGTGTCTGGCGCTCTGGTACCACAGGTTTCGGGTTCGAGTTCCAGCGATGCCAGGGATGTTTGTAGTGGTTCGAACACACTTTAAACCATAGGTCTTGGTATAATGGGATCTTAGAGCGTTGTTATGAGGGTAGTGTGACTCGCGTCCGTAGCATATCTTCGAGCTACACGCGCGCCCTGAGTAGTTAAATGTGTGAAACGGTGCAGTCCTTGCTTATATCATAAAAGATTATTGTCTCTGTATTTCCAGCTGCAGTAGAACAACAGCAAACTAATATACTGTTACATAATTAAATGCTTTAGAATTAATTTAGTGCAAATTGATGCTTTATTATTTGAAATTTATGTAATTATATAACATATTTTAATTAAAGATTTGGTTTGGTTTGGTTTGTCACTCTACGGTCATCTTGTCCACACGTTAGGCTAAACAGACCGGGACCTATAGTTTAAAGGGGATTCGAACCACTACAAACATCCATGGCACCGCCGTGGCTCGAACCCGAAACCTGTGGTACCGGAGAGCCAGAGCGCCAGCCACTCGGCCACCAGGCCCCTTTTAATTAAAGGAACATCATAAAAGCACAGTTTTATAAAAATTGCGCCATAAAAGCAATCAATATGACAATCTAGGCCCCCAAATCCCTTGATAAAAATCGATTTTTAAAGCAAAATACACTTTTTGTTTAAAACAAGCAATATTGAACCCAAAAATTAACGTGCCTATTTAAGGCACAAGCACATGTCATAAACTGCAATGCTCTTATGTTGAGCTTGAATGGAGGGAGCTTGTTTAGAAAATCGCAAACGAGGTTGAGCGCAAAGCTAAGATGCCTAGAAAAAGGCAAGATAAATCATGAAGAACCTTACGTAGGGCTAGGGGAGGTGGATGGTGTAATCCCCCATATATCATCCTTAGGAATGTTCATTAAATGGGGTTATAGTATAGCTTGGACACTTAAATAAGGTTGAAGTAGTTCTGGAAGTAAATAACATACCTAGTAAAAAGTACCTGATGCACGAAAACTTCTTGGTAGAGAAGATTTTAAAAATTTCCTCACAATGGCAGTTGTCTAAAGGTTCCTTTTTAAAATGGTTAATCACATTTTCATTGCAAATATGGGATGCTTACAAATAGTATATCCAGATTTTCAAACTTAAATTTATTTTATTCTGAGATTGAAGTCACTTTGTTCCTATTGAAATTTTGAATTGGAAACCGTAGGAGCACATCTCAAAACACGATTGATTGAAATTCCCGTATCTTTCAAGCACTGGAGATGGATCTATGTACAACGCTTTTTGAAAACATAAAATCCCTCCATTTATCAGTGGATGTGTGCTAAATTTTAAGTTGCCCCCATTAGAAGTTCTCGGATCTACATTGGAGATGGATCTATGTATTAATTTTGAAAAACATGCTTTGCTTTGCAATTGGAATCGCAATGCTTTTGCTATAACCTTTACCAAGAAAAGTGGTGATCCCACTCTAAAGTGGTCAAAAGCATAGTAACTTCAAGGGCCAAACAAAACCCATGTGGTAGCATTTAGGATAGTGTTATTTCCCTAAGAAAATATTTTATTCCATACATAGAATATTAATAAGTCATTTGGCATTATGAGGATATGGCATATGACATTATAACGAAAGTTTACAAGATAAATTGCTAATCAAAATAATTCCTTTTAAGACGTTTAAGGGAACTAAAAGTTATTTTTCATATTATGAATGTTATATAGTTTTTGTTATACAAATTTCGTGTAGCTAATACTACTGTGGCTTCTGTTGTGCAATATGTTCGTGTTTATATTTCACTCCTTGTCTGTTCGAGAGATAAGGATAAATATTTTATTAAAGAAAAATAATATATATAATTATAACATATGACGTCAAATGATTTTTTAATAAGCGTCATGGAATTTTATATAAATCTGTAATTAGCATGTCTGACTAAACAAATAATTAACGTTTTTGAAGGAATTTACTAACTTCTTTTAATATCATAGAAATTTTAATGACAACTTTAAGAATTAAACAACATTAATTTATAACATTTATAATTTATAACTATACATTTTGTAAAAAATGATGGAAACACAGTTTTTAATTTTCTCTTTTTTTATTTCGTTCTTCATGGGGAGTTTGAAGTAATCGAATGAAGCCCCCCCCCTCCCCCAAGCCATATTTCATTTTTTGATTTTTGTGGTTGTCTGTTTATAATTGCAGTACATCTGGTATGTTTCCAAACTTATATTAAATTAGCCCCTTCTTCTTCTGTTAAATTAGCCATCACACAGCATTTAAGGATCACATGTTTTGATGATAAACGTTTTCATAAAATGAAGACATTTTATGTGGCTGGCACTAAATAGATCTGAACAGTTACTTATGGTATTAAAAGTGTCCAGTTTTTTGTGGTATTAATAAATTTTTTTCTGTTTTTGAGATCCTTGTTTAGATAAATTCTCATATAATACCTTCCAGATATTTATTATTTTAAAAATTGAAATTATTAAAATTAAATATAATGAATGGAAACCAACAGTCATTTGATCATTAAAAATCTTTGGATGGGAATAAATCAAATAGGAAATATAGAATAAATTTTTTTAAATATAAGTTAAGAAACTCATGTGGTCTATTTTACAAAAGATTTTTAAACGTTTAGTATGGTAATACCTAATATACTGTGGGGACCTGATGGTCGAGTGTCTGGCGCTCGGTACCACAGGTTTCGGGTTCGAGTTCCAGCGATGCCAGGGATGTTTGTAGTGGTTCGGAATACACTTTAAACCATAGGTCCTGGTCTAACATGATCGTAGAGCGTTGTTATGAGGGTAGTGTGACTCGCGTCCGTAGCATATCTTCGAGCTACATGCGCGCCCTGAGTATTGCTAAATGTGTGACAGCGGTGCAGTCCTTGCTTATATCATAAAGATTATCTGTCTCTGTATTGCCAGCTGCATTAGAACAACAACAAAATAATATACTGTTACATAATTAAATGAATTAGAATTAATTTAGTGCACATTAATGCTTTATTATTTGAAATTTATGTAATTCTATAACATATTTTAATTAAAGGTTTGGTTGGTTTGTTTTTGTCGCTCTACGGTCATCTTGTGCACACTTTTAGGCTACACAGACCGGGACCTACAGTTTAAAGGGGGGATTCGAACCACTACTAACATCCATGGCTCCGCCGGGAATCGAACCAGAAACCTGTGGTACCGAGCGCCAGCGCGGTAGCCACTCGACACCAGGCCCCTATTTAATTAAAGGAACATCATAAAAGCGCAATTTTATAAATTGCGCCATAAAGGCAATCAATTTGACAATCTAGGCCCCCAAATCCCTTGAAAAAATCGATTTTTAAAGCAAAATACATCTTTTGTTTAAGACAAGCAATACTGAACCCAAAGTTTACGTGCCTATTTAAGGCATAAGCACATGTCGTAAACTGCAATGCTCTTATGTTGAGGTTGAATGGAGGGAGCTTGTTTAGAAAATCGCCAAACGAGGTTGAGCGTAAAGCTATCATGCCTAGAAAAAGGCAAGATAAATCATGAATAACCTTACGTAGGGGCTAGGGGAGGTGGATGGTGTAATCCCCCATATATCATCCTTAGGAATGTTCATTAAATGGGCTTATAGTATAGCTTAGGCACTAAAGTAAGGTTGAAGTAGTTCTGAAGTAAATGGCATACCTAGTAAAAGTACCTGGTGCACGAAATCTTCTTCGTAGAGAAGATTTTAAAAATTTCTTTACAATGGCAGTTGCCTAAAGGTATCTTAAAATGGTTAATCACATTTTCATTGCAAATGGGGGGATGCTTTACAAATAGTATGTCCACATTTTCAAAATTTAAATTTATTTCATTCAGGGGCCTAAATGGCCGAGTGGCTGGCGCTCGGCACCACAGGTTTCGGGTTCGAGTCCCCGCGGTGCCATGGAGGTTTACAGTAGTTTGGAATCCACTTTAAACCGTAGGTCTAACAGGATCGTAGAGCGCTGCGAGGTTAGTGTTACTCCGCGTCCGTGGCTTATCTTTCAAGCTACACGCACCTTCTGGGTAGTGCTAGGTGAGTAACGTTGGTGCAGCGCTTTGCCTTGAGGCATGGAAGACAACTGTCTAAGTGTTTGCCAGCTGCATTAGAACAAAAAATATTATTTCATTCCGAGATTGAAGTCGAGATTGTGATCCCGAGACTGAAATTCTGAATTAGAGAAGCGCAGGAAAAGTTTACCAAAAGTTCTCGGATCTACATTGGAGATGGATCTATGTACAACGTTAATTTTGAAAACATAAAATACCTCCATTTGTCAGTGGATGGCTGCTAAATTTTAAGTTGCCCCCATTAGAAGTAATTATTTGCTTTTGCTATAACCTTTACCAAGAGAAGTGGTGATTCCACTCTAAAGTGGTCAATAAGCATAGTAACTTCAAGGGCCAAACAAAACCCATGTGGTAGCATTTAGGATAGTGTTATTTCACTAAGAAAAATATTTTATTCCATACATAGAATATTAATAAGTCATTTGGCATTATGAGGATATGGCATATGACATTATAACGAAAGTTTACAAGATAGATTACTAATCAAAATAATTCCTAATTAAAAGTTTTCAGACATCGACGAAAGGGGTCTGAATGGCGCTTGGTGCGAGAGGTTTCGAGTCCCGGCGGTGCCATGGATGTTTGTAGTGGTTCGAATCCACTTTAAGTAATGGGTTCCGGTCTCATATAAGAGCGTCAATCAATCCCAATCAACCAACGATAAACCCAATTAGATTTCTCACCCACATCATTCTGAAACTGTATAGGGAAACTCAGCTCTAGGCACAATGATGGGGTGTAGTAGTAGACATCGACGAAAGAGCAGAAAGTGAAATAAATACCAACCTTTGTCTAAAAATATCGGTGCATATACAAATGAAGGAACACGGATTCATGGCCTAGGTAAGTTGCAACACCCAGCCAACGAACAGGATGGCTAAAGCTCGAATCCTCTCAGGTCGTCGCTGCAGTCACTGCTACTAGAAACGAATAAATTCGTTAACCATTGTGACATGGTAATTCAGTCTGCCTAGTGGGCATCTTCCGTGTTTTCACAGATATAATATGCAAATTCGGGCAGTTAACCTAAAACCCTTCCTATCAAGGTCTGTACCTGGGTTATTTGTGGCATTAATCAGTTGAACAGAGGTTTACTGTTGTTGTACAATAACAATAAAAAATAAATTCAGAAAGTCATTTTTGCACGAAATTTTCTTGTTTGTTAAAAATTAGTAGATATGATTTCAATGTATCGAGATTAAAGTAAACTGCACATTTTGTTAAGAAAAAATAGCTTTAAAAGATTTCAGAATTAGAATTAAAAAAGAGACAAATAAAATGAATTAAAGTGAAGCATTAAATAAACATTAAATTCTATACATGAAAAAAAATAATGAATATAAAATAACAGTTGTGAAACAGCCTTTTTAATAAGAATTGTTATCTTATATATAATAATTTATCATCATCATCAGTGGAGATTTAATTTTTAATTAATCGTCAGTCCCCCTGGTGGGTGAAGGCTGTCTGCCTGCTGGCAGATTTCTAGATAGGAGATGTTTTCTTTTGGGTTGTCAACACTACGCCCAACAGCCATATTAGACCGGGATCTACGGTTTAAATGGGATTCCAAACCCCTACAAACATCCATGGCACCTCCGGGAGTCGAACTCGAATCACTCGGCCATTAGGCCCGAATGATTATATCTAATATTTGAAAAACAAAAGGATGATAATAATGGTGGATAAATAATTTGAATTGGCTGTAATTAAAGCAAAATTAAAAAAAGAAATATATATTTATGTATTATATATCCATCTCCTTTTCTACTTTGATTAAATATTTTTTTTCATCCTTTTTTCAAAGGACTGATGGTCTTTTTACTTTTATTTTTGTTCTACAAAACATAAATCGACGGAATAGCATGCACAGGCAGCTTTCAACCGGTAAAGTGTTAAAAAAGCAGTGAGGTCAGATTTACAGGTTGAATTCATTGAGTAGCAATCTAACAATCATCTCGAGCAGTTGTTCTAAGTATGTCAAAGTTAGAGATTTACAAATCGTTATCGAAAGTAAGTTTCCCAAATTGAATATCTCACGCCCAGAAAATCAGTGCTTTGTTTGCTTCATCTTATACATGTGAACAAGTGTTTCCAACTATGAACCTTAGAAAGAATTATTTCAGAAGTAGACTGACAGATGAGCATTCAGCCTAGCTCCTTAGAATCAGTACATCTCACTTCGAACCTCAATATAAGGAACTTTTAAAAAATGAAATCGCAATTTTCTTCATCTCATTAACATAGTTAAATTGTAATGATTGTATATTGTTTTTAAAATTTTGGAAAAATTTATCTTGGCCTGCCAAACGATTTTTTTTTTTTTTTTTTTTTTTTTTTTTTTTTTCGATTTTTGGCCCACGACCGAAAAAGTTTGCCCATCCCTGGCCTAGATATTGCTGTCTAATAAGTGGTATAAATAAAACATATTTGAGTTATAACAGGGTTTTGAGTTAGATGCGATGGGTTCAAAACCCATAAGTAAAGGAAATTTCATGTGTTTACGCCGTAACAGATGGACAAAGTAAAAGTCATACCAATAAGAAGAGAAAGGTGCGAAACGTTCAGTAACTCTTTATAAGGCCATTCCCTCAAAACTGTGGTGATAGAATATTCCATTCATGGTGAATCCTAGAAACGCTGAATATGCTATATTTCTAATTTTCTAACAGTGAATGACCGCAAGTCCAAATGCCCAAGGCCACCATGAAAAAAAAATAAACAAATTTTTTTAATATTGTTTTATTGATTATGAAGCAAAACTCTAAAAATATACCGAACTCTAAGCTTTCTTCAATATGACGTGAATAAGAACTCTACATCAGTAAGTCGGAACACCTTTTCGACTTGGTGGAGGAAGGTTTGCACATTCCCCAGAAGTTAACCATAATGTTGATTCTGTAAAATTTCTCGCCACAATGTGGATGTATCTTCATGCTACACCCAGGGTAATGTTGAATGTGTTACATGTTTATCGTTCTAGTGACTATGATTTTGATCAAAGGGCCTAGCATTTGAAAACTACAAATTTTTAATTGAATTTCAAATGTATTTCTAGAAGTCTTTTAATTTAACTCAATTTTTCTTCCCACATATAGAATTCTACATAATAACCATTGCAAACAAATATATCATGCCTAAATTTTTTCATTAAATTGCAGATCTCCTTTCATCAATATCATTTTTTAAATTAACTTCATTTTTGAAATTTAGCTCCGTTTTTCTATATATATAACTCCAGTTAAGAACAATTATAAGCAAGATCGGTATTTAAAACACTTCAACCTTTAATTATATTGTAAATTTGTTTTTACCTATCTTGATATCTTCAATCTTGCCCTACATATATCTCAATAAAGAACCACTACAAATAGGATTGATAAGATATAAGATGCTTCAATTTATTTTTTAAATTGTCGGGGGACTGGATAGTATCTTGCTTTTTATGTCATTCTCCAATTGATTGACCATCCCATGAAACAAATTCTATGTAAACAACATTGTAAAATACTTTTTTTTTCCCCTTTTTTGAAGGGAAATTTTATTGCCATGCAAAGACAATTTTCCAACTGAAAGATAAGATGCAGGTTATATAGAAGTTGGACCTATTTTGAGAAGTCTTTCACGAGATCAGCTTCAGTGATAGTATTACGTTAATTGATCTGTTGTTGTCGTTGTCAGAGTGCTGTTGCGCCCAGGGGAATGCTCACAGGGTATAAGCCAGAAAGGGGGGGGACCATCCAATTCCCCCCCTTCACTGTCACCGCCACTGGATGCCACGTTGCACCCCATATGAGGTTCATTCATCACTCTGTAACCATGGCAATGCAGCTGGCTTCTGTAAAACAATGGAGCAATTTTATGGGCCATTAAACTACACGATCACTAAGGCAATGTTCAAAATGCACGTTTCCTTCAATTACAACATGTTGCTTCAAATTTATTGTAGAATTAAGCAGTTATTCACTTTAAAATATATTAAATTCATTTTGATAATAAAATTATTTTGATGTATATATATATATATATATATATATGCATGTATATATAGAGAGAGAGAAAGAGAGAGAGGACAGAGAAAGAGAAAGAGAGAGAAAATTATTTTGATAATAAATTTATTTTGATGTATGTATAGTTATATAAATATATACATACACACAGAGAGAGAGGACAGAGAAAGAGAGAGAGAGAGAAATTATTTTTAATAAATATTTTGATGTAATTCATACAGAGAGAATTATTTTAAAGAGAAGAGAGAGAGAAATTATTTTGATAATAAATTTATTTTGATGTATCTGTAGTTATATATATATATATAGAAATTATTTTGATAATAAATTTATTTTGAGAGAGAGAGAGAGAAGAGAGAGAAAGATGATTTATTTTGATAATAAATTTATTTTGATGTTATTTTGATATATTTATTTTGATGTATGTGTATATATGTATAGGAGAAAGAGAAGAGAGCGAAGAGAGAGAGAAATTATTTTGATAATAAATTTATTTTGATGTATGTATTATTTTATAATAAACTTATTTTGATAATATTGATATATATATATATATATAGAGAGAGAGAGAGAAAGAGAGAGAAATTATTTTCAAATAAATAAATCAAATTATTTTGATAAAAAATGGATGTGTAGTTTTAAAAATATATACACACAGAGAAAAGAGAAATTATCTTTAATTAGAAATTAGAAATTATTTTAAAAAGTTTCATAAAAATGAAAAAAGTATTTTGATTGGAAATAAGAAATTATTTTGATGTATATATACGTATATGAAAAAAGAGAAAGGAATAAGAAGATAAGGTGCAAATAAATTTATTTTGATGTTCATATATACATACAATATAATTTCAACTTTATATATAAATTGTAATAAACTTTATTTTGCTGACTCTTGTGTTATACATATATATATATAGAGAGAGAGAGAGAGAGAAATTATCTTTTCCAAATGAATAATTTTCAAAATGCCTCAGGGAATATTAAAAAAAGTTTTAAAAATTTTTGTATAATATTTAAAATTCTGAGAAATTCTTTTCGGTTTTACATACAATTTCTATTATTATGTTTTCCAAATTAATAATTTTTCAATATTCAGGTAATATTAATACTTCCACATTTTTGTGTAATTTAAAATTCTGACAAATTCTTTTTCGGTTTCTAATTTCTATTATAAAAGCTATTTAATTTAATAATCGCTTATTAATAAAGCTTTTAATGCATATATCATTCATCATTCACGTGCACACTGAACAATATAAAAAGCTTATGAGTATACACGAACGTGGTAACACTTGCAAAGTATACTGGAAGTCTGGGTTGTGTTGTAGATGTCAACAAAAATATATCATATTTTTTATATCATACCAAAGAATATAATGTAAAATAATTTCATTGAACAATAAAAGAATACCTGCTATGTCAGATAAAAAATAACCGTAAAATTCTTTTGTGGGTCGTGATGGACGAGTGACTAGCGCTCTGCGGCCCGGTACAACAAGGTTCGAGTCCCTGCGGTGCCATGTATGTTTGTATTAGTTCGAAATCCCCTTTAAACCGTAGGTCTCAGTCTAATATGACCACTACATCTACTATATATGTTCTATTATGTTATACCACTACTCTACTTCTACTACTATCTTCATGCATGGTACGCCGCTAAATATGCTGGTATGTCCTTGCAGTGCTCCTGTCCTAGACTTGCTCAAACGTCTTTAGCTAGACTAAGGACTGGCCACACTAAGAGTTTGACCTTCAATGGAGACGAGAAGACATATACCCTTTGTCATTGTTCGCCCATCGCGTCTCCCTCTCATCTCATCGATTGTATTGGTGCCTTTGTGAGGCAACTGTTGAATGAGGGGAGGACAGTTTACGATCTATTGATGCAGCATGATCTACTGGACTTGGTTTAGGACAAATCAAGGGGATAAGCAACAACAACAACAACAACTTCTACTACACCACACCACATCACTGTGCCTATAGCTGAGTTGCCCTATACAGTTTGAGAATGATGTGGGCGAGAGAAGTCTGACTGGGGTATAATATGACTGTTGAGAGAATGGCCAACAACCTTACCCCATAAAAAGAAAACATCTCCTGTCTCGAATCCTTCCAACAGGTAAAAAATCTTGTCCCACCATGGGACAAAATCTTTTGCGCCAACGAAGAAGAAAATTAATTAGCAAAAAAAAAAAATATATGCTACTTTAAATGTTTTTAGAATTAAATAACGTTCATAAATATCCATTTTATTATACAATCGGGTCACATGAATTAATTTTAGTTTGTAAAAATGAAAAAAAAAGGATTTAACATCTAACAAATATATAGACAAAAACAACAAAATAAAAAGTAAGTTTTTCAGAAACTAAGAAATTATTTTTACTCAGAAAACTTTGATGCATTTTTTAAGAGCATTGTTAAGTTTCCCGACGAAAATGTTTATGTAGTACAATAACTCTCTGTTGGGTGTCTTCTCAGCTATCAAAGAAATCTTTTATCCATTTTTTTCTTTCTTAAATGGCTTTTTATGTCTTGCTCGTGTTTCACTGGCAACGCGCACTCTTACCGGGCACGATTACTCGGTTTCAAATCAGCTGCAACTTCGTCTGTCTTCTTTTCTATTGGCAATAGACCGTGATCTTTTTTATGCCGTAGGGCTGCACCGACGTTACTCACTTTGCACTACCCAGGGGGCGCGTGTAACTTGAAGATAAGCCACGGACGCGGAGTAACAATGCCCCCAACAACGCTCTACTAAAGTGGATACCGAACCACTACAAACACCCATGGCAACGTCGGGATTCGAACCCGATACCTATGGTATCGAGCGCCAGAGCGCTAGCCACTCGGCCATCAGGCCTTTTTGTGTGTTGCAAGTGCTATATTTAGAAATGATGAGATTCAGTGGCGATTGTGTCAATGTGGCACGCTTCTCACGTCAAGTTAAACAGCCTAGCGAGAGTTTTCTTAGATATCTCTCATACGACAAGCAAATGTGTTGCACTTAACTTTAAATGTCTCCCAACGTGACAGAGATGTCTAGCATCACGGTGACAACTGTGGTAAAAAATAACCATTATGATAAAGTCACACGAAAATCCTAAAATTTCAAATGTTTTCTTTTTTTTTTTTTTTTATCCTATGCCCGTCTTCGACCTATCGATCATTAGTCGACGAGCAACCCAATACAGTAAAGAACGACAAAAACAATCACTAAAGACATTGTCACAGTTAACACAAAAAAATAGAAACAGTTAAGAACAGTAGGTCAAATGCAAATATCTGCAGCAGCCAGTTAGCAACAAAGGGTGCAAATATTTGCAGCAGCCAGTTAGCAACAAAGGGTGCAAACATCTGTGGCAGCCAGTTAGCAACAAAGGGTGCACATATCTGTAGCAGCCAGTTAGCAGCAAAGGGCAGTTACAACAAAGGGTGCAAATATCTGTAGCAGCCAGTTAGCAACAAAGGGTGCAAAATATTTGCAGCAGCCAGCCCTGTTCTATGCAGGTGACTCTCTCTCTGTAAGTAGTCATTGCCCATGACAAGTCTAAAAGCAGGCCATGCCACCGCCCGCTCTAGGCAAGGAACTGCTAAAAGGAAAACTAGTTGATTTATTCAATAGGGAATTCCACTTTTTCTCAGAAACTTTCTCTCTATACAGGTTGAAACGGTTGGGTGTAATAGATATATATATATATCGCTTTAAATGATACGAAGGCAAAAATCACTATTAGAACATGCAGTACAAAGATTACAAGATCAGACACGTATAATCAAAAGCAAATATATATAATTTAGTATTTTTAAATTACTGCATAATTTAAGTTTAACGCAGTAAATTGATTATAAAAAAAAAAAAACAATAATATGTATTTTTCTGTCTATTGAAATATTTGGAAGGTAAAATGGTCTATGATCTGTGAGTGAAAAAAACACAGAAAAATCATCATATTTTAAATGCCTACCCAATTCAAATTCAATTCCCTCAATTTGGAATATAAAATATTTTAGTGAAATTGCGCGTTATTGCATTGGTAATTACCTAGTGGATCAGCTGTTCCATGGATGAATAAAAAAAAAAATATTGCTTCTTTTAATATATTTCTTTGTTATTTTTTCAATTTCAAGCCCAATGGGTTGGTGGATAGCACATTGGGCTTTCATTTAGAGGTCTTCGATCTTTCGATATCCAATAAGAGAAACCAACCTAAAATTTATCTGTCTATTTCGGGGGTGGCATAATAAATTCGTTGAATTTAAATACGAATGGACTACATTGGTTAGAAAGTTCTTTCGTTTGGTTCGATCAGGACGAGCGAACCTAAAAATATTACGTCCGTGGATGTTGTTCAAAATTGAGCTAGAAAAATTTAGATGTAACGTAGCAGGCTCCCAATAGTGCCCCCAAGCTTACGCGGCACCTGCATTTACAATGACGTATGACTACATATCAACGTGTCTAGTGTTCGGAAATAGCAGTTTTATGCAAGCAGCAGTTTTTCTTTTTTAATCTGTTAACACCTTTCTTCGATTGTCTGAAAAGAAAATATTATGTGAATAATATAAAGTATTATGTGAATGATTATATAAAAGAAATAATAAAGATATTATTTAAAAGAAAGAAAATTAAAGAATATATTATGTATAAGAAATATTATATAAAGATTATATAAAAGAAAGTATTATGTGAATGTTTTTAAATCAATTTGGTTTCCTTTCCTGGGAGTATTGACTTAGAAAATACGCTACTTATTTATCTTGCTTCCCTAAATTAATATTATCATCTTCTATTCGCCATATCTGCATGCCTAGAACTGAGTTTTACAGCTTGGGGAGGATGGCATAACGAGAGTAAAGTTGTGTCAGGACAATTTTGAACGAACATACCCAACGATGGTATCTGAGGAATTAGCATGAGAACAGATGCCTTTATTGAAAATACCTTACAAAATCACCTAGGTTTAGATTGCATGTGAAAGAGAACATTTTGCGAACAATCTAATACCACAATTAATATTAATGCCATACTTTAACTGATTCTAGTTAACAAAGTAATAGTTTAAACCATATAAATAACATCTTATGAGGTAGTAACAAAATATTTACTAGCGGTGCTTCAAGGATAAAATAATTAATAAATGTATTATTTTGAACGGTGCCAAGCATTCAGTCCTGAGATACTGCTGATATTCCAGCATTAACAAACGTGCACCTTGGAAGGGATTAAGTTGCACCGTGAAAAGTCAACGATCACCATGGACCATTGGACCATATTACTTCTTCTTTATTAGTGCAACAGGCCTCCCATGGTGGGGTCAAGGCCATCTGCCAATTGGCAGATTTGAAGACAGCAGATGATTTCTTCTTTTTTACGGTGTAGAGTTGACAGTCCTACAGTCAACGCTCTACAGTTATATTAGACTGGTACCTATAGTTTAAAGTGGATTCCGACCACTACAAACATCCATGGCACCGTTCGGGGCTCGAACCCAAACCTGTGCGCCAGCCATCAAACCTATGGACCAAGTTACATTACACTCATTTTTTGTATACAATTTTATCAATTCGGAACAAACATTCCCAGGTGGCGGATCTGATGATTTACGTCATTTTGTTCTCCTCTTCGGTCCCAGAAAATGCGCTTTCCGTTCTAAGTATTTATCATGCCCATATCTCTAGCATACACATAGAAGTTTTTAATTTGGTATCAGTTGTGAGTTTCGTATCAAACACTCTTAATTCTAAAACCCAATACATAATATACCACATCTCTCATGTTTAGTTAATAAACGATAAAAAACAAAAACAAATCTTCTTCACGTTATTTTTCCTACTCTCCAAAAAATGCTTACCGTTCTAAGGATTCGTGTCCATGAATCCTTAGAATGATCTCATGCCCATATACATAGAAGCTTTTGGATTTGGTATTGTTTGTGTCCTTATTTCGAAAACCAAATTGATAATATACCACACTTCAGGTTCAGTTAATAAACATTTTTTTAGTTCCAATGAAGCTGGCAAATATTTAGACAATTGTCTTGAATGCCTTAAGGCAAGCGCTGCACCGACGTTACTCGCTTAGCCCTGCCCAGGAGGTGCGCGTATAGCTTGAAGATAAACTACGGACGCGGAGTAACAAAACCCCCACAACGCTCTACGATCATGTTAGACTAGGACCTACGGCTCACAGAGGATTCCAAACCACTGCTGGGACTCAAACCCGAAACCTATGGTACAGAGAGCCAAGGCGGTAGTCACTGGCCATTCAGACCCACCAGTTAATAAACATTAAAAATACAAAAATATCTTTTATGCTAATGCATCAACATATTCCAATATGGTAAAAATCTTAAGAGAAACAATTCGAACGAAGCAACATGACAAAATAAAAGCAACAAAGCAAACAAGCACATAATTTCCGAACTGCTTGCTTTTCTTTGCAACTTCTTTCCTCCACTCTGTGGATCGATGGGCTAAATCATTTTAATTAACCTTCTCCACAACTGTATTCGGTTACCAGACCCCTGTAAATAACTATAATTACCAAATCAACATCCATTACCGGCTGAAGAATTCTTGGCAGTGTTCTTGAAATAGAGTGCTTCGACGCCTCTGTGAAGTATTCGCGTTAATACAAGTCTTCTTTGGAGTTTAATTAGATGCGATTAGTTAACCTTGGAGTTTGTGAAGATGACGGATAGTTAATTAACATTTTATCTAATATGTGTGATAAAAATGAATGCATTAATTATGAAAATTTTATGACGCAGTTGTTTTAATGAATTAATTTCTTTTATCATTTCTAAAGAATTGATTTACCATTTGTTTGGGAAGCATAATAATATTAAGCATCGTATATAAGTGAATTCAAGTAATATAATGTTTAAAAGTGTTACCATATATATATTTTTCTGTTATTTATTTAGTAATGAAGTTAAATAATTATTGTGCACCTAGATGATATGTGAGCAATCATATTTGTAATCATTATTCAGAGTAATTTCTTGTTTGTTTGTTAAAAAAAGAACTTGAGATTCTGTATGTAATAAAGGAATATGTTATTGTATGTCAACGTAATCGGTTATCTTCAATTACCTATAGTAAAGTCTAAAGGTTTTTAATTAATGATTTTAAATTATATTTGATAATGTAGCATTTTTTTATCACGAGAAAAAGTTCTGCCATTTAATTCCCAGGAGAGAGGAACTATTTGACAAATATATAATTAACCCATCACTCAAATTTGACAGCAGACGAGCTTTATTGTGGGTAGTTATATTACATGCAATGATTGTTTTGTACTAATAAAAAAAAAAAAAACCTGTCACTCAAATAGAATAGCAGATATTCGGTATCATCTATAGTATAATGAGACTCATGAAATTAACAAATGTCTGTGCGATCTTCACAGGTCGAAACAACTACAGATGAAATAAGATATACTATGAGTTGTTCCATCGTGATGAGGGATAGACTACGAGATGAGAAATGTCTACTCCAATGAAAAGCGAGAGAAGCTGTAACCCCTCCTCCTCTTGGTGGATTATCGTAAAAAAGTTTTCTTCGGTGAAGAAAGGAGATAGTTCTGCGATGAGTTGACTAGAAGTGTTGTTTTATTCTTTTTTTCTCTGAAGTGACTGAATAGGCCAGAGTTTTCCAACTGTTTACAAAGTTTACTCATTGTGGTTTCATGTATCACGAAGTGTGATTGTTAAAGCTGCCGCAGACCAGTTGTTTAGATTTGTCGTAGACTCGAGAACTCTCTCAGTCGAAAATCTTCGAACTTGGAGTGAACTGTACTTGTGTATCTAAATCATATCTTTAATCTTCATTTTTTGTAAATAGAATAGAATTCTGTATATATATATATATATAATGTTTTGCAAAGAATATTTAAAGTGTTCCCATAGATCTGAAAGTGGCCCTCTTCTTGAAGTTGTTGTAGGTCTAGTATAGGCCGGAACGTTACAATATTGAAGTTTATATTAAATGATTAACTAGTTTAATTTTGTATGTGTAATTCGTGCATTACGAAAAAGATTAGGTTTTGAATT
Organism: Caerostris extrusa; assembly: GCA_021605095.1. Taxonomy (NCBI): domain Eukaryota; kingdom Metazoa; phylum Arthropoda; class Arachnida; order Araneae; family Araneidae; genus Caerostris; species Caerostris extrusa. The sequence goes on along the minus strand of BPLR01020092.1, from coordinate 84,791 downwards.
AAGTTTTGAAAGATAATTGATGTTTGAAGTTTTCAATCCATAAAGATGATATTTTTTTTCTATTTAGGTGAGCTACCAGTCTACCAGCCCGACGCTGAGCAACAAGGAAAAGTATGAATATTTCTTTAGGACTGTTCCTTCTGATGTCAACCAAGCCAAGGCCATTGTGGAAATACTCAAGTAAGATGCGAATATCTTTTGTTTCAATATTTTCATGTTGATTTTCAATTTTAGAGACTTGTTTTCAATTACAGCACTATTTTTTTTTTTTCATTCAATAATTTCCTTCCATGATGTCAAAGAAATATCACCACCATCACAGAAGCAGCTGAAGAAGCACAGAACAACATATCGTCCACTTATGCTAGAAACAAGAATGCTTAAATTTTCTTTTGAGGAGTTTATCAACTGATTGGATGAAATATTTTACAACCTAAGTTTTGCCAAAAACATGAATATGTATTGAAATTGCGCGCCTGATGGCTCTTTGAACTTTAGTACCACAGGCTTCATGTTCGAATTCTGGCGGTGACATCGCTGTTTGTTGGAATCCGCGTTAAAATTGTAGGTCTAATTAGCCTAGTGTGCAAAAAATCGATAAATCAAATCCACGATAAACTGATGATTCTTACCATGCGCGTTAGATGAATGTGAAATTCAAACAAAAATTCCAATTGTTGCATTGATGTTTTTGTTATAAGGGATATGCCAATAAGCTATGTAGTGCAAATACAGAAAAAGAGCAATTGAAAACATGTAAAAGATTTTCATTTAAAAATATCATTTCCTCATTATATATTTTGTCTATAATTATTTGATATGTCGAAAATAAGGAGAACCACAACAGATGTCAGAATTTGATAGCTCGAGAATAGCAGCATAACATGTTTGCTGAGTATCATATCATGTCCTTCTGTGTAAATACATTCACAGAGGCGATAAAGTTTGTCTATAAATATGAAAGAACGGCAGACGTATAAGAAGCCAGTATTGTGAAAGATTATCCATATGTAAGCGCTAACCAAAAGTGTTTAGATTCATGAAACACGTGCTTCTATGGCTTCTAGAAGAAGAATGGAATACTCTGATTTCCGGCGTGTTGTCGAACTTTATGAAGCAGAGCAATCAATTGCAGATTTTGCTCTTTTCTTCAGTGTTCACCATTCAGTAATTTCACGATTATGGAAACAATTCCTAGTCAGCCAAACAGTTGTCCGGAGATCTGCAAACTGTAGTCCAAAGATTACGACGAAGCTAACCCTAGAAAAGCGATATTTTACTGTTGTAGCCAAGCGAAATCGAAGATATGACGTATATGGTTGCAGCATCCATTGGTAAGACAATATTTTCCACTACTGTGCACAGAAGGCTACACATGAACGGGCTTCCAGAATTTGTGTTCCTCTACCCATCCTGATGAGAACAATTAAAATAGTGTGGCAAAAAAACAATTGGACTGTGCCTTATTAGATCAACGTAAGTTCACGAATGAGTCACAATTAGCCCTTCAAACGGATGACAAACATGTAAGTTGCAAATCATGAAAAGTCTGCAGAACAGTATCATCCTGGCTATAACTAGCAAACAAACTATTAGCAGTGCAGGTTGAAAATTTACCTAATCCTACTGGCACTGAGTGTTTAATACGACCTTGTTTCTCCCAAAATCTGATCACCTCTGTTGGAGAGGCTCGTTGGCTTAGGAGGTGGTTTTTGTAGCTGAGGGATAAAACCAGCTAAAATGGTTCCAGCCTATCATAATAGTATCCTTGAAAATGTAATGGCAAATCTAATTATTTGTATAAGCAATTTTAATGTTACAAAGCTCTGTTATCTGTCCATATAAATCTTCAGAAATATATTTGGTTGCAAGTAATGACATTTATTGATTGTATGGTCTTATTTTCCAGATGCCACAACGTAATCTTGCATTATGCATCATTAAATCGGTCTCACACATAAGGTTATAACATAGGGTGTGGTTACATTGGATTCGACGCACATTTCTTCATCTCTGCTAGGCAGAATGTCATTAAATATTTATTCAGGAGTATGATTGTTCCATACATTCCTGAGTACTCTGACCCCGTATCAGCAGAGTAATCATGTGCACAAACCGTCTAACTCAACATCTTACACTTCGTCAAGATACAAATTATTCCAATTTAACCTTGACGGTCTAGTTTGCCAGTTTTTGCACCAATTGTTCATAGTGAACACATTGGACCCTAATTGGATGTGTTGAATGTGTCCAAAGTGCCTGCAATTTTAATTTATTTTGTGCACAGTTATTTAATGAAAATTACTCATAATAGCTTTTTTGATATATTCTACATAGAACATTTAATTCTAGAACTTACTAATGTATTCCAAAAACTTCAGAAATATTTTAATGCATTTAGAAAAAGTTATAAATGATCCATCACAATTATTTTTTAACTTTATCAGGGCATCACTGTGATCAAAGTAAAAAACAGTTGGAGGTATATGGAGGCTAACGCTACCAAAATGCCTCAATAATGTCAAACTGTCTGTGTGTAAAAAACAGTTACTTTGCAATCTAAATTTCTTCTCTTTGCAAGGAATTTGACAGTTGTCTTACATCCTCTTTTTCTCACATTGGCAATCTTTTCTATGGAAATAATAAAAGCAGAGAGGGAGTTATTATGGATGTGTGTTTCAGGGCATTCCACTGGACGTATGTGAGCGTGGTGTACTCGGACACGGACTACGGTAATAAAGGCTACGAGAAACTGCAGGAGCTGGCACCCCGCGAGATCTGCTTCTCCAACCCGCAGAGCATCAACGTCGACCACTTCACCGACACCGATTACGACACTGTCATACAAAATCTCATGCACAAGACCAACGCGAGAGGTGAGTATGCTCTCAACTGTTTTTAAATATCATAGCAAACTTATGATCTTTGAATGAATCGAATGCATACATCATTTCCTTTAATCCACTGATATCCTTTTTAATATCCATGAAAGCATCCAGGTATCTGCCTGATAGATTTTAGTCAGATTTTACGTAGCACTTTTCCAGGATATTATTTTATGTAACACTTTATTTTTAGCTTCTTTCTTGATTTAGTGATAATGCACTCAGCTAGTGGGAAAGTAAGCCAAAGTTGACACTTATTTTAATAAATCTAAAATCTTTTATAGCCCATGTATGTCGTAAAAGGCTACTAAAATGGGTACCCAGTGCCTGGGGGTATAGCTGGGTGGGATAAAGTCAGACCCTTTGGGTACCCCATGTCTTTAAGCTGCAAGATGCATTTTTTACCCTTTATCATGACTAGTCGGGGGTCTGGTGGCCGAGTGGCCGGCGCTCTGGCGCTCGTTACCACAGGTTTCGGGTTCGAGTCCCGGCGGTGCCATGGATGATTGTAGTGGTTTGGAATCCACTTGAAACTGCAGGTACCGGTCTGTTTACTATAACGTGTGCACAAGATGACCATAGAGAGACAAACCAAACCATGACTCGTCGGTTTTTATCACGGCTTCATGGACTTAGTCTAGATGTCGCTGTCAACCAAGTGGGTTAAGAAACAACAAATTCTGATTATTTATGTGTAGTAAATTTAGTGCACCTTAGATTTTGAGAACCTTAAAAAATGTCTCATTTGTTTTTGTATTTTTTTCTGAACACAAACAGAATTCCAAATTTTATTAGTTTAATAAAATTTTAAAACAATAATAAGCCAATCTAGGCAAAGAAATATCTAAAAAGCATAATAAATCATAACTGTCACAAAGAAGAACGCCAACATTTTATAAGTTTGTTATTGTTTTTTTTTTTTTTTTTTTTTGAGTGTTTGTAATAAATGTTTACTTGCATCATAGAATATAGCAACAGGCATAAAAGATAGCACATCTGTTTCGATAAAATTCTTCATTGTAACATTTGGTTACAATTTTAATCTTAAGTTATGTGTGCTAAACAATAATTTTAAAGTCAATAATATCATTTTAAAGTTTTTATTATAAAATGTTAAATGCACTAACATTAATATAAGCATATCATATAACAAGAATAAGCACATAGACATAAGTGTGAATAAAATGTTCATATTATATACACATAAGCATAAGTATTAAAAAGTATGCATGATATAATAAAAGTCCATAATATATTCTTCATTAATAGCACAACAGCCTAGTTTAATCTACTGATCTTAATAAATTTTATAATATCTGCGTTTTTACATCATTTATAAATTTCTGTGTTGCATCGTCTTCAACAACAATCACTTTCCCTAACACTTCCAAGAATACCCCTTAAAATCTTCCTGTCAAATATATCCAAATATACTCCAAGTTTCAGAGCCATAGACCAAAATAGGTCTAATAAGGGTTTTATAAAACAAGAATTTAGGTTTTTCTGCTTATAAACTGTGATTCAATCAGTTTTCTTAACCCAAAAAAGGCCTTATTGACAGACACAATTTTGTTTTTTTTATTTCAGGTAATACATTTATTTTGACAATTAATTTCTGATCCTAAGTATTTGAAACTACGCACAGATTCAAAAGTGTAAGTGCCTAAGGTAATACTGGGTGCATCCGCCAAATATTTGTTGAGGAACCAAACCAAACTATGGTTTGCAGCTTTGGTTGTCAACCAAAGCTGTAAAAGATCTTGCAATGATTACAACATCAGCATAATCTAAAAATCTGAACAAACTCGAAGAAAATATGTCCTTTTAAGTTCATGCCGGAATCTCTCAATACCTTTTCCGAAACAGTGTTAAAAAGCAGGCCTGAAAATGAATCTCCCTGCCGAACACCATTTCCATAATATATTAGTGCTATAAAAATATAACTTAAATCAATAAGTTAATAACCACAAAAAATTATTTTCGACACAAAATCAAAAGGGAGAAAATAAACAACTTTTACCTACACACATTAAATAATTCGCAACTATCAAATTTTTTTTGATTATATAAACTACTTTATGAAACACAGTCTTTTTAAGTAAATTCTTTAAACTCCTTATAACAAAATGCATAATTAATAAAATTCTAAAGACATTAAAATGTTCTGTTAGATTAAGAAAAATTTATTTCACTTTTTAAAACATGATCAAGAAAAAGGGGGATTAAATTCTCTTCGAAAACCACATAATGTATTCCTCAAACTAAATATATTACTACCGTTTTGAATTGGGGGACAGTTGCACGTTGATTTTTTACGATGTAAGAAAAATGTCCTCTGCATTGCCTTTATTGAATTTCAGATAACAAACCACGACAGGACAACATGGAAACAAATTACCCCATTACTTTTCCAAACACCCCATGTTTCTAGAAACTGAATTCTTTCGATATCAATTTCTCCCACGAACATCCATTACCTGAGAAATCGAACGACCCGTTTTTGGCGGGAAAATGAAGATAAACGTCCTCCCACAACCCACAGTCCCACATTTCATCCCATTCCAAATTGTTCTCGAACAAGAAGATGTCACTATTGCTTCTAATGACGCTGGGGCTATTAACGTGCCTTTGACAACCTGCGAAATCGTCATGTTTCGAAAGGGGGGGGTGCCTTTTCCCCTTTGTCCCATGGGAAGGAAGTGCCAAATGACAAATTCGGCTGCTATTTATATTCGGATAGGGCTGGGTAATTCTCGTGTCGGTATTGTCACCTGACTTGGAATGGGGAGGGAGAATGACTCATCATCAAGAGATAAAGCGAAATGTTGGTTGCAAGTACTTTTGTGAGTGAGCATTAAAAGAAATTTTAAATAGTTAATTTATAATTTCATTTTGAGAAATTACAGAAGACAGAAGTTGTTTGCTGTTACAGGATTTCGTCAATGGACAACTTGAATATAAAAAGGATTTTTTTTTATATCTTTAAAATTATATGTATCTTTTAAAGGTTTCATGATTAATTCTTTCTTATTACATTATGTATTGAAACAAAAAGGATTTTCGATTACTAAATGCGCACAGAAAAATTATTTTTATATGACCAAACTGAAATATTTGGGTCGCGAATAAAAAATGCGATATTTTATGTTTCATTCCCTATGTAAATTGTACACCCTGCACCTTTGGACACTAATTTAGGGCCTGAATGGTCGAGTAAGTAAGAGCTCTAGCGTTCGGTGCCATGGATGTTTGTAGTGGTCCGATATATATATATATATATATATATAGAGAGAGAGAGAGAGAGAGAGGGAGAAAGAGAGAATATTCCTTTCAGGGGCGCATATTCTTTAGATGTGTTTGGATGTCGTGACCAGTGATCTTTTCCTTCCTTCTTTTGTCCTTTTTCAATTCCTACTATTAGTTCACACTTTCCTTATATATATCTTGTTCAAATCTTCATTCGTTCATAAAATACTTTTTTTATTCATCCACTCAAATTAAAATACATTTTTTGAACTTGTAGTGGATGACACTGGATGTTAATAGAGTTTTTCCAAATATTAATTCATTAATTAAATTTAGGTTTTTAGATTTAAGTTGCATGTATCTAACAATAGATGGCTCCGGATAAACTTAAAAAATGAATAAAAAATTATTTATAAAGGACTTTTCTGTAATATAGTGAGAAAAAAAAAAATAGGAATTGACTTTAAAAAAAATATTTTTTTTTATATTACTTGTTTCTTTTTCTATTTTCTTTTTTTCCCTCTTTTTTATTTGTTGTTAAAATTATTTTTATACTTTTATATTTGAAATTTGCTTGTTGCAACATTTTATCTAGTTTTCATCAGTGTCTTTTAATTGCTTTTAAATCCCAATGTTTTAAAAGCACCAGTTTTATCAGATATTTTATCAAAATTTTAATTCCATAATTAATTGATTTTACTTGGTACTGAATTTTACCTCATCAAAACAATCCACCAAACTAGAAAATTTCATATAAAATTATCTTACCTTTCTAGCAAAACGAACTGTAAGAATGAGATATCCAAATGGATGGGAATAGATGGGGAATTCAAATATATTTACAATACTTTTATTTGCACATCACAATGATAATATGACACACAAAATGATAGAAAAGCAGACACAAAAATCTCGCGTCTACCAAGGATGACTACCAACAAGAAAGTTCCAAAGTCCAGGGAGAAAAATTCTTACACCGAAGTAAGGTTACAGTTAAGTGGAGTGGTAAAGAGTTCAAGTGGTAAAATAATTTTTGAATTCAAATTCTAGACATACAATATATAGCATTTTTGACATTTGTAAAGTCCAGTGCAATTAATTGTTCTTCTTTTACCCATTCTTCGCGCAGCATGGCCAAGTCTGGCTCTTTGTGCCATAAAACTTAAACCAACTAACCAACAGGCATAAAGTATAACACGTATTGATGAGTAACATCACCTTTTTTTTTTTTTGTTTACGAACATCCTGTATATATTTCATTTTGTTTGATAACTTGTCTTTACTAACGTGTGTTCTATCACTTCTTTTTTTTCCCTCGTAGTGGTGGTGGTGTTCTCAGACAAACAGGTGGCGAAGAACGTGATGGCGGCTGCTGCCAGGCGACACGCCATCAATCGCTTCGTGTGGATCGGCAGCGAGGCGTGGGGTGGTCGCCAGTACGTGGTGGAAGGTCACGAGGAGGTGGTGGAAGGGGCCATCACAATCTCGCCTCTGCTCAAGCCACTGGCGGGATTCGACGAACACTTCAAGTCCCTCACCCCGGAGAACAACGCACACAGCAACCCCTGGTTCTCGGAATTTTGGGAAGAGCACTTCAATTGCAAGTGAGTCATGTTTTTACTCATTCGTATAGAATATCAAATTTAATAAGCTTTTCTATAAATAATCTCAAATATTGTTTTTTTTCGGGCAACATTAACATGTTTATTCGTCGGCCTTTCAAATACAGCTGGAATATTTTTGTGCACTTCTTGAGCCAACACTCAATTTGGTTCACCACAGAACCACTAATGTATCACATTAGTTCCCAGGGGCAGTGTCTAGCGCTGGTGCCACAGGTTTCGGATTCGAGTCCCGCCGGTGCCATGGATGTTTGTAGTGGTTCGAATTCACTTTAAACCGTAGGTCCCGGTCTAATAGGATCGTAGAACGTTGTAGGAGCAGTATTACTCGCGTCCGTAGCCTATCTTCAAGCTACACGTGTCCCCTGGTTAGTGCTAAATGAGTAACAGCGGTGTAGCGCTTGCTTATGGTATATGGGACATTATGGGGCATATGGCATATTATTGAATGGGCCTGAATGGCCAAGTGTCTGGAGCTTGGTGCCACATTTTCGATTCGAGTGCCGGCGGTGCCATGGATGTTTGTAGTGATTCGGTATCCATTTTAAACCGTAGGTTCTGGTCTAATATGATTGTTAAGAGCGTTGTCTTGAGGTTTAGTCAGTCTTCAGCCCTCGTGGTTCCTCGCTAAAAGTGAAGCTGCATATTACACTTAGCCATGGACATCGCCTGCGAAGGAGTCCATTGGATCTGGTGTAAGCTCTCCTGTTCCGGGAGGATTAGTAACAAGATTAGTTTTCAGACGCCGAAATAAAAGTATAATGTAGAATATAATTATTTGTTTTTACCTTCTTCAAATTGACATCAGGAAGTGTGTTGTAGAATAAACTATTTTTTCTTCTGCTTCATCTGCCAATGTGCAAATCAATACCATATCGATGTACTTTAAAATTATTTACTTCATTATTTTTTTCTTTTCATTTCTTTTTCTTTCGTGGATGAAATTTACACTAGAAAATATGCAAACTGTCTTCAAAATGGAAAACTTATATTAAATGTGAATCCTAATTCCATTGATTCTAACTTTCTGTGTTCCTAACTATTTTACAATTACCATATTACTAATTCTTTATTTATCTTGTGATGAATGGATAAACTTGGCATCAAACCAATGGAACAAAAATTGATATTCGGCCATTTCATCAATAAAAGCATTTTAGAACAGCCTTTAAAAACCTTATTTCCATTCTGCCTATCAGTGATTCACAATGTAATGTATTCATATCGCTTGTAAAGATTTGGTTTGATTTGTCGTTCTACCGTTATTTATTGCACACTTCAGCTAATTAGACTGGGACTACAGTTTAACATGGATTCAGAACCACTAACAAGCATCCATGCCACCATCAGGATTCAAACCTGAACTCTTGTGAAGTGTTTAATTGTAAAATATATTACTTCATTAAATATCCATCTATTACAATCTATATGATAAAATTAAATTATAATTAATATAAAAAAATCTAATCCCACAAGTACCAGCTTTACTATTATAATATTATTTCTCATACAATACTTTGTATTTTAGAACAAATCCCGGGTCTCCAATCTGCTAAATATATGCGGTTAAAAGTATAAGGGTCTAGTACCCAACACATTGGCCATGGTATTTGCCAACCCTGATTACAACTCTGAATACATGAGCTATTTTTTCGTTATCCTAACATTAGGCATTATTAAGGATAAGGATATATTAATTATTAAGGATTTTAATCATTTATGGTAACTGGTCCATTGCAGTCTCCAGGTCTAACAGTTAAGGAATTCTGGATTTGGGCAGAATCAGTTTAATTGGCAACATAAGATCGACAAATACCTCAAATTACCTTTTATATTTGGGGCTGAATGGCTAGCGCTCTGGCGCTCGGTACCACAGGTTTCGGGTTCAAGTCCCGGCGGGGCCATGGTTGTTTGTGGTGGTTCGGAATCCACTTTAAAAAGTAGGTGCCGGTCTAATAGATCGTAGAGCGTTGCGGGGGCATTGTTACTCCGGGTCCTTGGCTTATCTTCAAGTTGCACGCGCCCCCTGGGTAATGCACAGTGAGCACGTCTGCGCAGCGCTTGCCTTAAGGCATCCAAGACAAACCTGTCTAAATGTTTGCCAGCTGCATTAGAAAAAAAACCTTTTATATTTAAATGATTCGATTATAAGGCATTTGGAAATTCTTATTACATCTCGCGGAAGCAACACAGCTTACTAATGTCATTATGAAATTTTTAATTTAATTCAATTACTTGTATTGTCTTAGGCTATTTTTAGAAGGAATTTCCTTATTTTTCAGAGAGATTTCATGATATTGCATTTTCATAAATACTATACAGGGTCTTCAACACCAGGTTTAAAAATTTCTGGAGAATACCTAACAGGTGGGCTGAAAAGTTCATAGGCTGACACGTAGATAGCCCTACTAGTACTAACTCCATATGATTTTTAGTTAGCCTAACCTTCAAAAGACACTTGTAAAAATTTGACAGCTGTTGCACTATTAGTACGGAGTTATAGCATTTTTAGTGAACTTTAGTTAGTTTGGAAAAATTGGATAAAAAGAAATTTCGTGTGTTAATAAAGCATTGCTTTTTGGAAAAAAAAAAAACTATTGAAGCCAAGGCTTCGCTTGATAAACATTATTCGGACTTTTCACCAGGAAAATCAACCATAGAGAAGTGCTTTGCTAAATTTAAACGAGGCGAAATGAGCACCGAGGACGATGCACGCAGTGGACGCCCCAAAAGAGGCTGTTACCGACGAAAACATCAAAAAGTCCACAAAATAATTTCTGATAACCGTAAAATGAAGTTGATTGTGTATCTGAGACCCTAAAGGTATCAAAGAAACGTGTTGGACATATCGTGAATGAATATTTGGATATGCGAAAGCTCTGTTCAAAGTGGGTGCCGCGCGAGCTCACAATCGACCCAAAACAACAACGAATTAATGATTCTAAGCAGTGTTTGGAGCTGTTCAATCGTAATAAACCCGAATTTTTGCATCGATATGTGACAATGGATGAAACATGGCTCCATCCTTACATACCGGAGTCCAATCGGCAGCCAGCCCAGTGGACTGCACGTGATGAACACTTAAAATGCTATAACTCACATACTAATAGTGCAACAGCTGTCAAATTCATACACGTGTCTTTTGAAGGTTAGGGCTAACAAAAAATCATATGAATTTAATACTAGTAGTTCCATCTATGTGTCAGCCTATGAACTTTTCAGCCCCAATGTTAGTACACCTCCTTGAGTATACCTAGACGATAAAGAATCACATAGAAATATGTGTACAGAAATGATTTCTAGATATAATGGATGGCATTGAATGGAAACTATAGAATGGACCTATAGAAACTCTTCGCGTCTCACGCTGACGAAGCGATTATATGAACATATATGAACACAAAACTACAAATATATCTGGCTAACTGAGCTGTGGAATGCAATAAGCGCCCAGAACTGGGATATTGGATACTCGCAAAGATATTCGATGAGTTGTACTCCCAGCTGTAGCCTCCATGTGATCTGCATTAGCAGTTGGGTTCTTTCCAGACAGTTTTTACAAATAATGAACATTGGAGTTTTTACAAATCATTAACAAATGGTACAGATTGTGTACATCACTCATAAAAACATGAACATAGGTAGATATAGTACATGAATATAGTATTTTAATTAGTCTCTGATAGGTCGGAGAGGTATATGAGAACCAAATTCAGGGGACAATTATGCAAATTATGCCTTTATGCAAAGTCTGAAGGATTCAGCATGGAAACGGTTCGCTTGCCTTGGTTACTGTTGATCATCTTACTTTTATTGATATGCATACATTAAAAAATTAATCGGTTATTCATTTACCTGATACCCTTTAATTTTCAGTATTTTCAATATAAATTGCATCAGGGAAGCATTTCTGGTACTTGGATTATTATGTTATTCTGAGTCATCTAGATGCATCTTACCTTTTTCAGATGTTTGTAATGATTGAACTGAAGCACCTCGTGTGCCCACTACAAAAAGAGCATGATCGTTTAGCTTGTGGCATATCCAATAAAAGATTCACTTTCATTAGGATCAAAAGTTCATTGTATTTATTTAAATGTATATTTCTTTGTCTAAAAACACTGTCTCTCTCTTTCGACGACGACGATGATTTGCCAGATTGACGGAGAAACTTGGTTGCTTAGCAACCTCTGTCTCCTGCTTTGTGAGTGAGGGAAGTTTTTAAGCTTAAAGCCCATTCATTAGATAGAAAAAGAGTAATATAAGTAGATTTTTATCGAAATTTTTATTAATTAATAAAAAAAAAAATACGCATATAAATTTTTTATATTATTATTATAATTTCAAGAAGGTAATAAAGAAAAAATAGATAAACAATAAAATCAAACAAAAACGATTGAGGGGAAATTGTGACTAAGCGGAGAAACTGCATGGTCATTCGGAAAGGATGATATCGGAACGTTAATGAATATCTCTCTTTTCCGTCCAGACTGCAAGACTTCTACGTGACGCCCTACAACCAGAAGTTCCACAAGTGGTGCGAGGAGATCGGCGAGCCGCGCATCTCGGAGGCGAACGGCTACCGGCAGATGCCGGCCCTGCATTTCGTGCGCGATGCCGCCTACGCCTTCGCCCACGCCCTCTCCAACGTGCAGCGCAGCTTGTGCGGGGGCAGCCGGGGCTGTGCGATGCCATGCGAGTCATGGACGGCCGCATGCTCAAGGAGGCCATGGAGAAAGTGCACTTCAAAGGTGAATATCTCTTTATTTCTCATTTCAACTGTCTTATTTTAGGACATACAAATTACATATAAAAAATTTTCGATTGTGAATATGATAATTCCGAACAAAAATACAGGTCTAACAGAGATGTGTCGCTCTGTTTATCATGTTTTCAATAAGTTTCAATAATGAATAATCTCCATTGATCGCGTAAAGTAATTCTAAGTCCATGTATGGTTTGGAAAATATATGGTTGGAGGCCAGAAACATGCCTTACGAGAGCGTATCATATATGCTCAATGAGATATGTGTCCTTTTCACGTATGTTAACTGGAAGCTATCGAGTGTTTGCTTCTTTCCGTATGTAAACACGTTGAGAATCAATTTATAAAGCAAAACGAGACTCATCAGTGAATAGAAAAGACTTCCATCGACTTTTAGTCCAGTTTGCATGGCTATCTGCCCAATGCAAACCTCTCTCTCCTATGGCGGGAGGTTAGTGTGATTTACAATACCGTTCGGCTAGCATACAAATTTCCTCCATGCAGCCTTCTACTTACTATCGTAGCTGATAATGTCCTTCCTGTTACAGTAATAAGCTGGATATAAGGTGAAAAAGACTTCCAGCCCTGTTGCTACGTGCACTAGTATCGTCATCTGAAGAAATGGTAAATCTTGGCACCCTTCAGTAGGTCTTGAAGAAATCACTAATATCGGTATCTACTAAGTCATTAATATAGTTATATGAAGAAATCATAACTCTTGGCATCCCTTTGATAGGTCTTCAAGAATCTGGAAAATTAATTAGAAACGGGTTCTTTTGACTACAGAATAGTAGACATTTAGCCATCTTTTAACGTTAGATTGCCGTTGACCTTCTTCAAATTGGCCTATGGCTCTATTACGCATTTCTACTAACAAATGTCACCTGGAATTAGTTTTTACACTTTGACTATCTAGAAATTGTTTAATATATCTACCTTTATTTAATAGCCGTTCCTTTTTAAACAGATGATTTAAGGATGCATTTATTTTGGCAACATAACGCTAAAGCTGTAACTTAGAGGAATCAGATTAACGATCGAGAATAACAGGCAATAGAATGAATGAATCCCTACAGCCCGACTCGCGGTTCAGTAGCAATGCGCTCCGGTTGGTGAGCATTAAGACGGAGGTTCCGTCCGCTGGTGGCTTTGTTATAGACACTGTTTCAAAGACGAGAGTCTCGATGTCGTTTGGGATGTGCAGCATTTTACCTCTTTAGTCGAATTATCTATTGGAAGTTTTTCCTGATTTTGTCCTATACGATACGCAAATGCGGATAGTCATCTCTAAAGAGTCCTCCCGGAAGACGCTACCCTCCTTCTTCAGCAACACGGAGCCAAGTCAGACTTCTATATACGGGTGCTCCGTCACAACAGAAGCTGCCCTCTCCTTTCCCTCTTCAATGAGACCACACATGTTCTTGGACTTAGTCTAGATGTTGGCGTCTACCAAATGGGATAAGAACAGAAAATGAATCATTACTGTTAATCTTCTCAATCGCTAATCTGATTCGTCAAAGTTGACATCGTTGCCAATGGAAATCCACACTTAAGCAGTATAGTATTAACGGAAATCAATGGTTGTGCCATTCTTTTGAATATTGCTATTTGATGCAGATTACTTTTATTTGCAATATATCCAAATTGCTAGAATTTTGAACTAATTTTTGCCAATGGAAATCCACACTTAAGAAGTATAGTATTTACGGAAATCAATGGTTGTGCCATTCTTTTGAATATTGCTATTTGATGCAGATTACTTTTATTTGCAATATATCCAAATTGCTAGAATTTTGAACTAATTTTTGCCAATGGAAATCCACACTTAAGAAGTATAGTATTTACGGAAATCAATGGTTGTGCCATTCTTTTGAATATTGCTATTTGAAGCAGATTACTTTTATTTGCAACATATCCAAATTGCTAGAATTTTGAACTAATTTTTGCCAATGGAAATCCACACTTAAGAAGTATAGTATTTAAAAATCAATGGTTGTGCCATTCTTTTTGAATATTGCTATTTGATGCAGATTACTTTTATTTGCAATATATCCAAATTGCTAGAATTTTGAACTAATTTTTGCCAATGGAAATCCACATAGAAGTATAGTATTTACGGAAATCAATGGTTTGTGCCATTCTTTTGAATATTGCTATTTGATGCAGATTACTTTTATTTGCAACATATCCAAATTGCTAGAATTTTGAACTAATTTTTGCCAATGGAAATCCACACTTAAGCAGTATAGTATTTACGGAAATCAATGGTTGTGCCATTCTTTTGAATATTGCTATTTGATGCAGATTACTTTTATTTGCAACATATCCAAATTGCTAGAATTTTGAACTAATTTTTGCCAATGGAAATCCACACTTAAAGTATAGCATTTACAATGGTTGTGCCATTCTTTTGAATATTTAAAATTTGATGCAGAACTTTTATTTGCAATATATCCAAATTGCTATTTTTGAACTAATTTTTCCCAATGGAAATCCACACTTAAGAAGTATAGCATTTTTACGGAAATCAATGGTTGTGCCATTCTTTTGAATATTGCTATTTGATGCAGATTACTTTTATTTGCAACATATCCAAATTGCTAAATTTTGAACTAATTTTTGCCAATGGAAATCCATACACTTAAGAAGTATAGCATTTACGGAAATCAATGGTTATTCTGCCATTCTTTTGAATATTGCTATTTGATGCAGATTACTTTTATTTGCAACATATCAAATGCTAAATTTTGAACTAATTTTTGCCAATGGAAATCCACACTTAAGAAGTATAGCATTTACGGAAATCAATGGTTGTGCCATTCTTTTGAATATTGCTATTTGATGCAGATTACTTTTATTTGCAACATATCCAAATTGCTAGAATTTTGAACTAATTTTTGCCAATGGAAATCCACACTTAAGGTATAGTATTTACTGAAATCAATGGTTGTGCCATTCTTTTGAATATTGCTATTTGATGCAGATTACTTTTATTTGCAATATATCCATATTGTTAGAATTTTGAACTAATTTTTTGGTCGATTTATAACTGTTTTTCAACTTGTTACTCTTTTGGAAACCAAGTGAATTTAAAAATTTTCGTACAAAACAGTATTTTTTGTCATTAATTATATTTTTCAATTACCCCGTGACTTTTTTTATACAATAAACCCTTATCACGCGACTTGAACGAGGATTTTCAGAACGTGATTTTACAGAAATTTGTCTCCATTTATTTAATTTTGCCCAACACTACAATATAATTCAAACAGTTTAGACTAACTAGAAATTGTCACTAATTTTAAAAAGATTTGAATCTATTGTAGATGAAGCTAAAGAAGTCGATACTACTGTGCCCAAAAAGTAAGAACAATTATTTTTATTCAAAAACTATTTATTTATTCTCCCAAATTTATTTCATTGAATTCAAAGTAATCCCACCGGACACAATGCACTTTTGCCAACTTTTTTCAAATCCTAAAATGCATGCTAAAAATCGTCGGAAGGGGAAGGCCTTCAAAGCTCACGGCGATGCGTTGAATCTCTTAAATCGACTTAAAACGATTTCTCCTGAGTGGTCTTTTGAGCTTAGGGGAATAGTCAGAAGTCGCACATTGTGAATACGGGGGTTGTGGAACGATATGGGTCTCATTTTTTGGCGAAAACGTCACGAAGAATCAATGCAGTGTGAGTTGGCGCCTTCAGTGTTTTCGGCACCAATCGAGATTTGACATTTGATATCCAAACTGGAATTGGCGGATCCTTTTGAAATTCCAACATCATCCACAAGGTCTCTAATTGTAAATCGATATTTACAAAAAATCTGTAATTTAGTTTCTTTTTTTTTCATTAAATCTGTAATTTTTGGACGTGAGTTTCGTCGGTTGAGGTGGATGGTCGACCGGAGAGGTCTTCGTCTTCAACGCGTTCTCTGCCTTCTTTGAACTTTTTATACTACTTGTAAACATTTCTTTCCGATATAGGAATGCTCACCGAATGCCTTCTGCAACATTCTATATGGTTTCTGCTCAATGAATTCAGATATTTCAAAAATCGCCGGAATCAGTTAAAGCGTCTACAAAGCCAAACGTAACTCAACCACTAATGAATATTTTGACACAGTGCCAGCAAACTAAGAAGAAAAAAAAAAAATGAAATTCATAAGCCTCGGGTTTTAAATTGAAAATTGGTCATACTTTTGGACATTGTAGTATTGTAGATGAAGCTAAAGAAGTCGTATGAATCGCAAAAAGCAATTGGTGAAAGATGTATGACATGAAAGAAGAAAAAAAAGTGAATGCTATCTATGAAAAAGATATCAGAAGTCAACGTCTTAATCGAGAATGAAGAATGAAGAATTGAATGATCTTATAACACCAGCTGACAGTGGAAGCAGCATTCTTGAAGACAAAAAAAAATAAAACAATTGCTAAAAATGGAATAGAAACTGTCTGATTCCATAATGGTGATTGATCTAAATAAAGAAAGAAGACAGTTGATTTGTTTGAATAATTTTTCGGTCCTCGAACCCAAAAGAAAGACCACAAGGGATAATTGACAGCGTTTTTATTATATCCGTCGACTTATTACTCGTATGTGGATTGGGAAATTGTAAGTGCATAAAAACAGTTTGCAAATGATCGCTCAAGAGCATACTGAAATGTCTGTACAAATTACATCTGGCTGCATGCTGATTTTTGGACTTTGTTTCTAATTTGTATCCAATTAATCAAGTTTGATGATTTACACGTCAATTTTTGACACGTTTTTATTTATGCTGCATTTATACACAGACAATTAATTACCCTTAATGAGAAGTATTGAAAAATTATGCCCTAATGAAATTTTTCAAAATTTACGACCTTTAAAAAAATATTTGTATCATTTACTTTTTAAACATTAACAAAAATGTTTTAATTAACAGTTGTTTCTTTTTTTTTTTTTTCCTTTAATTGCAACACTATTTAATTATATGTATTTGCTTAATTAGAAATACACTTAACGCATTTTTCATGGAAAGTTATTTCTGCTATTTGCGGAATGCTATTAAACAGTATGCCTCGCATATTAAGGACACATATTAAGGATAATTAATGAAGCTTTACTATATCGGAGATTCTTGGTTTTAAATAGTTTTTTTATCAAATTAGGTTCAGAAATTTCTGAAGCTTTTTCCTCTATCTTTATCTTAGGTTTTATGTTTTCATTGATCATCATTTCGTAAGATTCGAGAGGGAACTTTTAAAATTATGCAAACAGGTGGTGGGTTATAAAATAAAACTTCTTTGCTGTATTAAATTTAATAAATTCACCTTATTAGTAACGGGGCCTGAATGGCCGAGTGGCTGGCGCTCGGTACCACAGGTTTCGGGTTCTAGTCCCGGCGGTGCCATGGGTGTTTGTAGTGGTTCGGAATCCACCACGTGTGCATAAGATGACCGTAGAGAGGCAAACAAACCAAATCAAACTTATTAGTAACGATTATTATTAAAGATGCCAAAAAATTATTAAAATAAAAATTCAACATTCAATAGAATAACCATTAAATCAAAGTCAAAATTTAAAAAAAAAAAAAAAAAAATATTAACATTGTATGATTTATTATATTTTCCAATCAAATGACCAGAAAAAAATTGCTTTGGAATTATTAATCTCCTCCAACGAGGATTTCAACATTTAATGCATCATAATTTAGTAAGACATACCAGAACGATGTATTCTTCATGAATACTGTATACCTAATTCATCTATAGTACAGCGCTTTTAGTTTAGTTATTTTCAGAATTACTTCTGGTCTACTAGTCCGCTGATTAATATGGTCCTATATATCATGGATTATTGATACAGTCTTTGTGGTGGGATTTTTTTTTTTCGGTTTTTGTATGAATAACAGACTAAATAAAAAATTTTATTTCAATTCCTTCTATTAGCTCACACCTCCCTATATATATCTTGTTCAAATTTTCAATCGTTCATAAAATACTTTTTATTCCTCCACTCAACTTCAAATACATTTTTTTAACTTGTAATGGATGACACTGGATGTTAATACAGTTTTTCAAACATCAATCCAGTAATTAAATTTAATTAATTAATTTTTGGTTTTTTTTAGATTTAAGTTGCATGTATATACCAATAGATGGCCCCAGATAAACTTAAAAAAAATGAATGAAAATTATTTGTAAAGGACTTTTCTGCAATAGAGTGAAAAAAAAAGTAGGAATTGACTATAAAAACATTTTTTTTATATCACTTGTTTGTAAGATAAACGGCATTCATCGGTGCAAATCTAGTATCTTCTTCTAGAATTATCTTATATATCATGAATTATCCAAGTTGTCTAAGTGTTTGCCAGCTGCATTGGAAAGAAATATCATGAATTATTGAAATAGTCTTGTGGTAGGGTTTTTTTTCGTATGAATAACAGAATAAATAAAAAAAAAAATCCTATTTCTATTCCATGCAACTTTTAGGAATAGGAACATTCAAATCTTTCTATTTATATCAATACAATTCTGTTGTGTGATATTTTCCAACTTAAAATTTCTCACAGTGAAAACAAAAGTGTTTGATTGTTTTTTTTTTTCTCGTGTGCATTAGCCAACAAAAATGCTGACTATTCAGGAAGAATGAAATTTTATAAGATAAAACCATTTTGTATGAAGGGGGGATAAAGTTTCCGTGAGAAAATTATGAAGAAATGTGTTTTTTTTAATGTAGTGGTGTTTTATAAATTTCTTTTTCATTGGCGCAACAGCCCCATGGTGGTCCAAGGCTGTCGACCTACTGGCAGATTTCGAGACAGGAGATAATTTTCTTCTTACGGGATAGGGTTGTCAGCTTTACGCCCAAAGCTCTACAGCCATATTAGACTGGGACCTACGGTTTAAAGTGAATTCCGTAGTAATAAGTAGGGATTCCGAAGGACCACTGCAAACATCCATGGCACCTCCAGTACTCGAACCCGAAACCTGGGGCACCTGTGGTACTTCCTATATATAGTTCCAGAGAAGTTTTCATTTCTACAGTGTAGGGTTGTCAGCCCAACATCCAATGCTGTACAGTCATATGAGACATGATCCGGCCTGCAGTCATGTGAGCCTTGATGGTCGAGTGGCTAGAGCTCTGATTCTCGGTACTACATGTTTTGGGTTCAAATCCCGGAGGTGCCATGGATGCTTGCAATAGTTCGGAATCCACTTTGAGACGTAGGTCCCGGTCTCCTATGACCGCAGAGCATCACAGAACCCAATAAGACTTCTCACTCACATCATTCCCGAACTGTTATTGGCAACTCTAGTCTCAGTGATGTGGTGTGGTGTAGTAGTAATAGTAGTCTTGTGAGACCGGTACCTACGGTTTATGGTGGATTCCAAACCACTTCAAACATCCATGGCACCGCCGGGACTCGAATCCTAAACCTCTGGCACCGAGCACCAGAGCGCTTATCACTCGGCCATCAGCCCTTGTTTTACAAGCAGATAAGTCAATTGTTTGGCAACGTTGCGAAAAATTCCAGACGCAAAATTCAATTTATCAGTCATTTGACATTTTTTATTCTTGCTGCCGTATTACTGCAATTAAAATGCTGGAAATTTGTTTCTAATCTATTAATTCTTTATCTCACAAAGATGCATATGTGAATAAATTTAAATTTCATTATTTTACAGATCTACAGAAAAAATTCATACAATGTAAAGTTATTGAAAAACAGTAATACTCATTGCTTTGTTCTTAAATGATTTTTATTAATTAAAATTAAGTCAATTATAAACAAAATTAGCCGTAGCAGATTCTCTTTTTTTTTTTTTTTTTTTTTAAATAACGGTTATTATATTTTTGATAACAATTAGATTTATGTAAAGAAAAAGAAACATTTCATGAAAAATTTTTTATATATTTTTTTTGTTCCAACGCAGCAGACAACCACTCAGACAATTGTCTTTAATGCTTAAGACAAGCGCTGCACAAAAGTTACTCACTTAGCACTACCCAGGAGGTGCGTGCAGCTTGAAGATAAGCCACGGACGCGGAGTAACAATAACCCCGCAACGTTCCACGATCCTGTTAGACCGGGGCCTACGGTTTAAAGTGGATTCCGAACCAATACAAACATCCATGACACCGCCGGGACTCGAACCCGAAACCTGTGGTACCGAGCGCCAGAGTGCTAGCCACTCGGCCATTTAGGCCCCTGAAAAATAAATTTTCATAGATAATAATATTATTGTGAATGCAAAAAAAAACTTCTAAAAAAGGAATTATATTAATATTTGTCTTAAATATTAAATCTGAAATCACTGTGCTTGACAACAGAGAAATATAGAGCCTGAAATGGCCGAGTGTCTAGCGCAGGGTGACCAACCCAATAATGTTGCGGGCCACTTTGAAATGCCTCATAACTCCGCTTACTGCATATAAAATTTTATATCCCTATAGATTTAGACCCACTATAGACATTTTTTGAGTGAAAAATTGAAAAACAATGAGCTATTATTATTGTGCTTACTATTATTCTTACATGTAAACATAGATAATATAATGATAATAAACCCACGTTGTAAAGAAATATAGAACACTCAAAATGAAATATAAAAAGTATATAAATATAAACGGAATAAAAAAATGAAATCATTAAAAAATATTTATTTTTTGAGGGCGATATTTGATTGCGCAAGAATATTATCTTAAAATCAAAGTTAATTTTGTCTCATCATTTCGACAGTTAATTTTTGCACACATGCACGGATGCACACGTAGTGTATTTTTTTAATACATTGGTCTTCACTACTTTGGCCATTATAAAATAAATATATTTTGTAAAAAAGTGTAATAAACCTCAAGGACCACAAAAATGTTTAAGGCGGGTGGCGGGTTGGGTACCCCTAGTCTAGCTCTCGGAGCCACAGGCTTGATACGAGTCCCGGAAGAGCCATGGATGTTTGTAGTGGTTCGAAACCCACTTTAAACCGTAAGTTCCAATCTCATATGACTGTAAGAGCGTCACGGAGCTTAGTTAGACTTCTACCTACGGGTGCTCCATCACAACAGAAGCTGCTGCCACCCCTTTCCCTTCCACCATGACTCCATACGGGTTCGTGGTCTTGATCTAGATGACTGCCAAGTGGGATAACTAACAACAACAGAGCAAAAATTCACATATTGATGTTAAAACTAAAATTCATATTGAATTTATATGCATATTTCGTACAAATTAAATTGCTGTATTTTTTAACGGATTAAATCAAATAAGATAAGCTTAAGATATTGCCTTCATAATAAAAAAACAGGAATATTAAAAAAAAAAATTTTAAGTCAAGTCCTACTTTTTTTCACTCTATTGCAGAAAGTCCTTTATAAATAATCTTCATTCATTTTTTAAGTTAGAAAAAATTCTCTCTCTCTCACTCATTTATTCAAGCGTTTCATTTTCCATTTTGTTCCCTCCTTGACTCAGACTAGAACCCAGAATGAAAAAAAAAGAATCTGAAAAAGAATTTTTTTTCCAGCGATCCACACGCTTCGCCACTGACGGTATTTATTCCTAAATTTATATCCTGCTAAATATACAAGAGAAATTTTTTTTCTCCTATATAAAACTAACATTAATGAATTAAATTTTATTATTGAATTAACATTTGAAAAAAACTGTATTAACATCAAGTGTCGTCCAGTACAAGTGTACTCGAGTGGATGAATAAAAAGTATTTTATTGACGATTGAAAATTTGAACAAGATATATATATAGGGAGAGTGTGAGCTAATAGAAGGAATTGAAAATAGGCTGTTATTAATGTTGCTATCTGTCTAGTGTTGAAACATCCTGTTTTTCATTTCTAGAGCAATAATCGCAGTTTTCTATATTTTTCCGTTTCAGACGAGAGCGAAAAGACCTTCCGCTTTCTGCCGAGTGGCGACGCTCCCCCGAGGTACAGCATCATCAACTTCCAGAAGAAGAGCGACTCCAGCGACTACCTCTGGAGGCCCGTGGGAACTTATGCATGTGAGTAGACTACCACTCATACAGAAATAAAGACTGCATGCTTTATATGACTCTATTTTGCCAATGATATAACGGATTTAGTTATATAACCTGCCTGTAAAGAAAATCTCGATTATGAATACTACTATAAATCTCGATACTACTGTGCCCAAAAAGTAAGACCAATTATTTTTATTTGGTCAAAAACTCGTTATTTATTCTTCCAAATTTATTTCATCGCCTTCAAAGTAATCCCCTCCGGACACAATGCATTTATGCCAACTTTTTCAAATCCTCAATGCATGCTGAAAAGTCATTGGTAGGGATGGAATTCAAAGCGCCGACGATTCAGGTTGAATCTCTTCAATCCACTCAAAACGGTATCCCCGGAGTAGTCTTTTGAGTTTAGGGAATAGCCAGAAGTCTAACGGGGTGAATACGGTGGTTGTGGAACGATATGGGTTTCATTTTTTTCGAAAAAGTCACGAAGAATCAATGCAGTGTGAGTTGGCGCATTCAGTGTTTTCGGTACCCATCGAGATTTGACGCTTTGAGTCCCAAAAGGGAATTGACAAATTCCTTTGAAATTCCAACATCATCAGCAAGGTCTCTAATTGTAAATAGACGGTTTGCAAGCACCAAATCTTTAATTTTTGGACGTGAGCTTTATCGGTTGAGGTTGAAGATCGCTTAGAGGGCTCTTCGTCTTCAACGCGTTCCCTGAATTCTTTGAACCACTGTTCATACCCCTTCCAAACATTTCTTTCCGATATAGGAATGCTCACTGAATGCCTTCTGCAATGTTCTGTACGCTTCCGCAAACAAAATTGAAGGGACACAATGGTAACTCAGAAATTTGTAAACGTATTCCATAGTGGGATACAAGAATACAAAATACAAGATATGCACAAGAATTTTTGTTGAATTGCAGCACAAGAATATGCGTGTTTCTAATCATGTAATTAAAAGATGTTTGTAAGGATCGATTCACATCGACAGAACCATGTACTTACACTGGCTAATTGCTAACTTTATGTAGCAGATAAAAGAACCAGAAAGAATGAATGTTCCTTAAAATAACGTAAAAGATATTTTATTACCGTATATATCGCGCTGTATTGCATCTTTAAAAATAAATTATGTTGCTGTTACTAATCCCCCTGGTACAAGAAAGCGTACACCAACTCCAAATTATCCCGTAGCAGGCGACGTCCATGGCTAAGGGCAAAAGCAGCTTCACTTTTAACGAGGAATCACAAGGGCTGAAAATGACTAAACCTCAAGATAGCGTTCTATGGACCGGGACCTACGGTCTAAAGGGGATCCCGAATTCAGTCCTTTAACTCCTTTTTCTTCCTTTTTAGTCCTTTAATGTACTCTTGTATGCTATTTCTAGGGCCTGATGAGCGAGTTGTAAGCGCTCAGGTGCTCGGTACCACATGTTTCGGGTTCGAGTCCCGGCGGTGCCATGGATGTTTGTAGTGGTTCGGAAACCGCTTTAAATCGTAAGACACAGTCTAACAGGATCGTAGAGCGTTGAGGAGGTATTGTTACTCCGCGTCAGTAGCTTAACTTCAAACTACACGCACCTCCTGGGTAGTGCTAAATCGGTAACGTCGGTGCAGCGCTTGCCTTATGGCATCGAAGACAATTACCTAAGTGTTGCTGCATTAGAACAAAAAAAGAATGTATACTCTTTCTCAACTTGCTTCACTGATGTCAGTTTAATGGTCTGTTATTAGTATAATTATAAAAATTTTAATTTTTTTAAATGTGGCTTAAATGATTAGTTACTTTAAGAAAATGTCTAGAATTGCATATTTTTAGGAGAAGGCCGGCAATACCTGCCTAAAGGCTTCAATGTCTATGTTGGAAATGGACATTATATATCTACGGATTACAATGTCCCAATGTGCTCGATGAGAAAAGGTTTGGTTTGTCGTTCTAAGGTCATTTTGTGCACACTTTGAGCTAATTAGACAGGGATCTACAGTTCAACGTGTATTCCGAATCACAACTACACCACATCACACATCAATGTGCCTAGAGCTGAGTTGTCCCTATACAGTTTGGGAATGATATGGAGGAGAGAAGTCTATTTGGCTCCGTGACGCTCTTACAGTCATATGATACTGAGACCTACGACTTAAATTGGATTCTGATCCACTACAAACATCCATGGCACCGCCGGGACTCGAGCCCGATACCTGTGACCCCGAACGCCAGAGCGCTAGACACCCGCCGTTCAGGCCCCATCAATTATGTAGCAAATAAATGTTTCGCTGTTCATTTTTTTTTAGTTCCACTTGCAGCTGAATTAACTTTAATGGACAAAGACAACTACTCCTAAATTTACTTTAAGTATATAATTAAAAATAGGCCTAATTAAAAGTAAATATTTTTAAATTGCTATAGGATCGTTTTGCAGAAGAGGTTCTTTTCTACAGAAAACCATTACTAGAGACATTTAACTTTGTTTCTGCATTATTCGTTTACATCTTTTGAACACCTGAAAAGTAAAAAAAAAAAGCCGAATTAGATTATTTTCATACAAAGATTCTTCGTCTTTCATTTATATGAATGAAATATTAAATGAAAGTTCACAAATGATCAAAAGTTACCAGAATATAAATGGGTAAAACCTGATATAAAATTTTGTAGTATATCCTGGAATAGGATTTGGTAATAGATCCTAGAAGAGAATTTAATGGTAAATCATAAAAGATAATTTAATGATAGATCCTAAAAGAGAATTTGGTAATTTGTCCTGGAGTAGAATTTGATGATAGATCCTAGAAGAGAATTTAATGGTAGATACTAAGGATTTAATGGTAGATCCTAAAAGAGAATTTGGTATTTAATCCTGGAGTAGAATTTAATGATAGATCCTAAAAGACAATTGGTAGTAGATACTAAAATAAATTTAATATTAGATGCTGGAAAATAATTTAACAGTGTTAGTCTTTTATTTAATTTCTTTTTAAAAATTTGAGTTTTCTGAACTAACTAACTATGAGACTGAACTGTGTATTGGGTTTCCTTAATTTTTTCAACTAGTCATACAGGTTCATCTCAAAAATTTTTTTTTTAATTGCGTTAGGACTGGGTTGTGTTGACTATGTCCCTAACAGCAGTCCAAAGTGGGCTGCACCGACGAAAGCTGTTACTCATTTAGCACTACCCAGGAAGCAAATGTAGTTTGAAGATATATTATGGACGCGAGTAACTCTACCCCTACAATGCTCTAGCATCCTAAGTATCAGACCGGTACCTAAGGTTTAAAGTGGATTCCGAGTTACTACAAACATCCATGGCACCGACTCGAGGACATCGGGAACTCGAACCCGAAATGGGCTCCAGAGCGCTAGTCACTCGGCCATCAAGGGCCCTAATCTCAAAATATACTGTATATCAAACATTCACTTGTATTACATGTTTGTGTTGTTTCTTTCTTTCTTTTTCTTTTTTGGTCTCATAAAAATTTAAAATGTTTATGATGCTTTCACAAACTTGGATTCGTTTTTACTCAGTGTCCGAAATGGGAGTGCCTCACCTCGACCTGGATAAGAACGCACTGCGCTTCAAGCACCTTGAAATGGAATTTCCCCGATCCTTCTGCAGTGCGCCCTGCCACCTAGGCCAAGCCAAGCTGCAGCTGGAGGGGGACACCTGCTGCTGGTTGTGCACCAACTGTTCTGCTTATCAGTTCCTGCCGGACCAGTTCCGCTGCGAAGACTGCCCACCTGGAACTCTGCCCGCCCATCCACACAAGGCTCGCTGCGACCCTATCCCTGAGGCCTACCTCAGCTACAGCAGCCCCTGGGCCCTGGGCACTATGGCATTCGCGGGGCTGGGTGCACTGACCACCCTGGCGGTGGCGGGCCAGTTTTGGAAATTCAGAGACACACCCGTCATCAAGGCGTCCGGCAGGGAACTCAGCGGCCTGCTGCTTCTTGGTAAGATACTTTTCGTTCACATATTTGTTGCATTTAAATTCCCCTGTTTTAATAACTTGCTTCATTAAACTATACAGTAGGTGGATAAAAATCTCTGACAAGACGATATTTCGATTAAGAACCAGTGCCAGTTACAATGGTTTTTATAGTAATTATAACAAACGACACTATCATATGAGAAACTTTAACCAGGTAATCAGAATTGATTGAAAACTTTCTGCATTATCGCTACTGAGCTCATAAATTTTACAAAACGAATGCAATTCAAGTTACCAGCGGAATGGAAGACAAATTAATTCACTTGCTGCCGCTACGCTCATTATCACAGGGCTATACCCAGTAATAAAAAGCATATATATTTTTGACATTAGTGATTATAGCAGATCTAAAAAAATAACATTTATAATTATGGGAAGTGTTATATATAATATTTACTATTAACGATATAACTATTTTTTTTTCTAATGCAGCTGGCAATACAGAGACAGTCATCTTTATGCCATAAGAAAGAGCTGCATACCGCTGTTACTCATTTAGCACTACCCAGGGGGACGTGTAGCTTGAAGATATTCTACGGACGCTAGTAC
This sequence comes from Caerostris extrusa, assembly GCA_021605095.1. Classification (NCBI taxonomy): domain Eukaryota; kingdom Metazoa; phylum Arthropoda; class Arachnida; order Araneae; family Araneidae; genus Caerostris; species Caerostris extrusa. The sequence continues at coordinate 57,748 of BPLR01020092.1, read as the reverse complement.
CTGCACAACATTCTACGATCCTATTAGACAGGTACCTACGATTTAAAGTGAACTACAGTTTAAAGCAAACACTACAAGCATCCATGGAACCGCCGGAACTTGAACCCGAAACCTGTGACACCGAGCGGTAGCCACTCAGCCGTCAGGCCCCTACGTTATAACTAGTAATTACTGGAATGCTACCAAAGTATATTTAATGAAAGGATTAAAAACTATATCTGGCAAACAGAAAATCTTTGTTTCCTTAAATAAATTCCAAGACGCAGTAGTAAAATGATAAGGTGCACAACAATTATTTAAACATTAATACATGTGAAGTAATCATCATAAGATGCAAAGCGTCTCTCAGTATAATCCAAGCTCATACTGTTATGATAAAATATCCTGGTTTTTTTTTTTTAAATAAAAAAATTATGGCATTTTCTTTTGATCATATTTCTTTTATATGTCTTTATCATTATGGAACTATCTCTTAAATGTTTGAGAAATACATAGGATACTAATAAATTTTCTATTTGAAGGCAGTAATAGCATTAAGAGATCATATTCGTGATATGTCATTTTACATAGTCCTTCTAAACCACATCTAAACCTTCTCCAATGCTGATGTAAATATTGCTGCACACACTCACAGTTGCTCTAAGCAAAATTAACATTTGCGACCTTGGGGAAGAAATTCGTTGGTGAACAATACCAGCCAATGGCCATCATGCGCATAAAATCAGATTCTTGAAATAAAGTGGAATCTTTGTTATCTAGGGAATCAAATCTCTCTCTCTGTCAACCGATATTCTGAAACCATTTTTCATCCCACTTTCAGTTCATTCTGAAATATTTTTCTTTTCTTTGTAATTCAGAAAGTTTCATTGATGTAAAAGAAATGCTGACATTCTTGATCTTGGTGCATCTTTCAGCGATTTGTCAATGAAACGAAAATTGTTGCACAACCTTTGTGTTATACGTTTTGTTATAGTATCATCCCCGAATATTATACGTAATTTTAGGCATGATTCAATATCGTTTGTAGCCTATAGCGTTTTTCAAACGGGAAGAGATTTGTCATTTCATTCCCAGGAGAGAAAAATGTATATTATTTCACAAATACATAATAACAATCCATCATTCAAATTTGACAGCAGACAAGCAGTGTTGTGGGTCTGATGGCAGATATTGGACAACATGTATAATGAGACTCAGGAAATTAGTGAATGTCTGTGCGATCTTCATAGGCCGAAACAACTACAGATTAAATAGGAATGGATGATGGTGATGGGTGATAGACTATGGGCTGAGAGGATGTCTACTCCTCTGTCTAGAGGATGAGAAGTGAGGGGACCTCCTGACGGCTTGTCTTAAAAGGAGGTTTTTGGTGAATAAGAGAGTGAGTTTTGCGACGAGTCGATCGGAAGTGTTGTTTTTCTTTTTTTCTCTGAAATCACTGAATAAGCCAGAGCTTTTACCTGTTTCCAAGGTGAGATCCTTATGGTTTCGTGTGTATCATGCCGTGTGATAAATAAGGTCTGTCGCAGACAAGGCAATTAGATTCGCAGTAGACTCCGAATGAAAATCTCCGACCTTGAAGTGAGCTGTACTTTTAAACTTTAACGTGCACTTGTGATCAACTTGATTGTATTTTTAATTTCTCATTTCTTTGTATAATAACCCAGAGTTCTGTTTATATACACTCAAGTCCATAAATTAAGGATAATTCAGAATCACACAGAAATTGAACTCTAAAATAAAATTTCACCAGTAGAATTATCACACACATCTTGAAAAAGAATATGCAAATTACAGGAAACCACCAGATGGCTCGGATAGTACGTCACTATGACGAGAGTGCAAGAGAGGGGTATATAAGGAATGGTGGAAAAGAAGTAAAATTGTTCACAAGCGCTTTAAAAGCCTTTCAGAGCAAATAACCGCATAGTTATGGCACAAAGGAAGCATTTGGATGATTTTTTTTCGTGGTAGAATTATCGGACCCAGCTGAAAGTATCCGTGAACTTGAAATCGCCCAGAGTGTCATCTCCAGGCTTTGGCAACGATTTCAAGATGATGGTAATGTGAGTAAATGTTACAGCACAGGTCGCCCCCCGAGTTACAACGCCGAATGAGGACCGGTATTTAGCAGTTACAGTCAAAAGAAACAGACGGAACACAGCATCAGACCTGTCTCGTCAGCTCTCTTCAGCTACCGGTACGACAGTTTCAAGGCAGACCGTGTACAGACGCTTAGGGCACATTGGTCTATATGCTCGTAGGCCTGTCGGATGTGTTCCACTTACCGCAACTCACTGTCGCCTGCGATTAACCTGGAGTAGAGAGCATGCATTGTGGACACCGCAACAATGATCTTGTGTGATGTTTTCCGACGAGTCCAGGTTTAGTTTGCAGTCTGATTCTCGCCGGACTTTCATATGGAGAGCGCCAGGTACCCGTTACCACCAAGACAACACCATTGAACGACACCGTAACGGTGGTTTGGGGAGGAATTATTCTTGGTTCCAGAACTGACCTGCATGTTCAGAGTGTAACGATGACAGGCCACATCTACCGGATGTCATTCTGAAACAACATGTACGTTTGTTTCGGGGCGCCATGGGTGCTGAATTTCTGTTTATGGATGACAACGCCCGTCCTCACCGTGCAAACATTGTAGACGAATGCCTTCAATTGGAGGATATCACCCGTATGGATTGGCCAGCATACTCACCGGACTTGAATTCAATAGAGCATGTGGGGATATGCTTGGCCGACGAATTGCAGCCCCGTCAACCTCCTCCCCACCAGTCAACCGGAATTTCGGAGGGCATTGCTTGATGAGTGGTGTAATATTCCCGAAGATCAGATTGATAATTTGATACTCAGCTTGCCTAGGCGTTGTAAGGCCTGTATTACATCGTCCGGGAGACATACTCCATATTAACCATCATACTAACCATGTTATACTGTTTTTTGTAAAGAGGTTCTTTTTTGAAATTTGCTCCAGGGTGTAAAAATCGTAATTTTTATTAATTATGTCAAACATATAGCATCTTTTTTTTGCTCTTTACCTTTTGTTTAATAAATAGACTTTACAAATAAGTCAAATTTGTTTTGCTTCTGTCTCTTTTCTTTGCCTGGACTTCATTATCCTTAATTTATGTACATGAGTGTATATATATATAGTGCTTGTAAATAAAAATTAAAGTATTCCCATGAACCTGAAAGTGGCCCTCTTTTTGAAGCAGTTATAGGTCTGACGTCAAGACGTTATTTGGTTGCGGTTTGTATTCGTTTAACAGACACCCTCTTTTAAAGTAGTATATTTAACAGCATATTTATAGAAATTATTAGAACAAACTACAACGAGATATTTAACAATAACTATAATGTTTTATTATTTATTGATGTTGGTACAAATTATAATAATATCAGCTGTATTTTATGATGTACACTTAGTATTATTAATAATTTGTGTGATTAAGCATATAAGGTTTTCTATAGTCATTATATACGTATGAAGAATCCTTAAAACATAAATTTATTTTTAAACAGTTTTAAAGAAATAAAATGCTACAATTGTCTGCTGAAAAATCAGACACAAAAACAATTCTCCAGCTATTTTTAAAATTTATTTTGATGTTCTTACGATTTAGAAACAAAAATAAAATAAAACAATTTTTGATTCTTGTCTGGCTTATTTCAAATAACAAATATAATTTATGATTGTTTGTTTGGTGTGCAATGTTAAACGTAGAATCGAAAAAATATCAAAACTGAACATTTCTTCTTTCATTCTTTTATCCGTTTTATTTTTACATGAAAAAGGTTTAAACTCAGATTAAAGATAATCAAAACATAGTATATAACAAGTGGTCTGAAATGTTCGTGGGGCTGACACATAGATGGCGCTACTAGTATTAAATCAATATGATTTTTAGTTACGATTGAACAGCTCCAAACACTGCTTAGAATCATCAATTCGTTGTTATTTTTCGTCGATTGTGAGTTCTGCGCGGCACCCACTTTGAACAGAGCTGTCGCATATCCAAATATTCCTTCACAATATGTCCAACACGTTCCTTTGATATCTTTAGGGTCTCAGCTATCTCAATCAACTTCAACGGTTAACGTTTATTAACGGTTATCATACAGCTAGTATAGAAACGCTATCTGTATTCAACGGTAGGGTATAGGAGATTATTATAATCCATATTTATTTAATGGTATTGCTATTATGTTAATTGTTTATTGTAACTATTTATTCAATAACGCAGAATTAAAAGCTGATTCCTTACGTAAAATGACTCATTCATGGCTTTGCTAAGGATATAATTTAACGGTAATCATATAATTAGTGGAGAAACGCTATTTGTACTCAACGGTATAGTATAGAGGATAATCATAATCCCTATTTATTTAATGGTATTGCTATTTAGATAATTATTTGTTGTAATGATGTATTCAATAACACAGAATTAAAAACAGTTTATTCTGTGACTCATACTTTTGGATGATTCATATTTTGTCTAAGGATATAATTTAACTGTCATCATATAGTTAGTATAGAAATATTATCTGTACTCAATGGTATAGTATAAGTAATAATTATAATCCAAATTTTTTTTTTAATGGTATTGTATTGCTATTATGATAATTATTTATTGTAACTACCAATTCAATAAAGCAGAATGAAAAGCTTATTCCTTTCCGCAGGCATATTTCTGTCGTTCACCATGACTTTCGTGATCGTGGCCAAGCCTGCCCCCTGCACTTGCGGCATCACGCGATTCTTCCTCGGGTTCTGCTACACCCTCTGCTACGCGGCCATCGTGACGAAGACAAATCGCATAGCGCGCATCTTCAACCAGCGCAGGCAGAAACCGTGCCAGAAACCCCGCTACACCAGTCCCAAATCCCAGCTCGTCATCACTGCCTTGCTCGTCTCCATCGAAGGTACAGTACAGTACAATACAGTATTTTATCTTATTTACTTCTGAAGCATGATTAAGTCTTATTTTGAAGTGTACTACGAGATTTTCTTTCCAAAGTCATACAAAAAGTTATTTATCGCAAGTCATTAAAGATAAAATTAACTAACTAAATATTGAATTTCGACATCTTATGGAGTTCATCTCACAAGAATATGTTGTTACGATAATCATCTATTCCATCGAGATAAGTGATAGACCATGAGTTGAGAAATGTCTACTCCAATGAAAAGTGAGGGAAGCTGACCCCCTCCCCCTTCTATTTACAAGTTGTCTTAAAAGGAGGTTTTTCGTGAAGTAAGAAAGTTCTTCTAAGAGTCGATCACAAGTGATGTTGTTTTTTCCTCTTAAGTGACTTAATTGGGCGGAGATTCCGCCTGATTCCAAAATGAGTACCTTGTGGTTTCGTGTATCACGCCGTGTGATAATTAAAATCTGCTGCAGACCAAAATATTTTTAGATACGTAGGCGTGATAACTCTAAAACCTCCGACATTGGAGTGATCTAATGAGTGATATATGTATACATTTATAGTACTTGTAAATAAAAATTAAAGTGTTCTCATGAACCTGAAAGTCGCCCGTTATATAGTAGTTCTAATATAGGCGAAGACGTTACGCATCTCTTAGAAAAGTTCGTGTTATGTCACTCCTCTTTAGGAAGGTTCATGTTATAATGTTATTTTTTAAAACAGTGCTTTGGAGTTTTTTAATGTCTTCAGACAAAATTTGTACCTAAATATACAGAATGCGTAAAAAGTCCGCTTATCCTAAAATAATTGGCTGCCCCAGAAATATAATATACAGCTAAGCAAGGGAGATAATGATACGGTAAAACGACTACTCTCTATCTGATGCTACAAATAGCAGACTTTTATGGACAAAACTCAAAAGACAGTATTTGAAACGAAAAATAAAAATAGATAGAGCAATATTTTTGGATCACAAAATTGATACTATCATCAATTAATACGAATTTATATTTGGCTTACACGGAGGGGATATATATATGTCTATATGCTTAAAAATATTTGAAATCCATGTGCTTCGTTTTGTGTCCAGTTTTGAAATAGGCACAAGTCTGAGCAAATACGCATCTTGTTGTATAAATATTTACTTTTATGAATAGTGATATAAGTTCTTTTTATCTGCTTCTTTGTGTATATATTTTCTGCAATGTATGGAAATACCTAGGCAATGTATAGAATGTCTGGCGTTTGGGGCAAAAACAACAATTTATATGGAAAACCGAATAATTTGATTATTGGTTTCATACGCTATATGTAGAAAAGAAATGTATTATGTTGATGCTCTGGCCCAAGGAAACCTATTATTTCTTCTATCTTTTAGTTGATCATTTCTTTTTATTTTAATTCAACGCTTTTTTTAAGGTACTTGATTTTTTTAACTTTTTTGCTATAATAAAAAACTACGTTCATGGGTGGAGATTAAAATTAAACTAAAATTTTCATAAAAGGTAAGCAGATCTTGATCAATACTACTCAATTTCTTTATTGAAGGTTTGATTTGGTTTGCCGCTCTACGTCATTTTTTGCACTCTAGGCTAATTAGACCGGGACCTAGAGTTTAATGTAGATTCCGAACCACTCACAAACATCCATGCCACAGTTAGGATTTGAACCTGAGGTTACACAGGCCATAGCGCTAACTAATTAGCCATCAGGCCACTCTTTATTGAAGATTATATATCAGATATTTTTTGCATCAAATAACGAAATTTTCTATTTAGTGTTATGGCGTTGAGCATCCTTTCTTGAAAATGATAATAATATTTTCAATTAAATTTACTAAATTAAAAATATATATCTATCAATTTGCTGAAGTCAAACAACGCTGAATCATATTTGCTAGTTTATGATAATTTTAAAAATGTTTTTAAAAATGAAGTTAATAATTAAAAATGTAAAAGTGATTCTTATAACAGAAATCACTATAAGGGATTATTAAACAGTAAAACATTATATTGTAAGCAAAGCACCTGAAATATCATCACAAATGTTTAAATAAACCTACATAAATTCCAATATCACTATATATATCTCCAAACAAATAAAATGCCATTTTTAAAATTAAAAACCTTATTTTTTTCCTTAGTAAATCAATTTCTTCTTTTTAAGTGTTTACGCAAGCATCGGTATGATATATTACGTTCACGCAAAAGTCATACTGGTGCTTAAAAGACTAGCCCCTTATGGAAGACGGAGGAGGTTACCATGACAACCGGAAGACTTGTGCAAATAAGTACCTTGACAGCACCGGCACGTGCAAGGATCAGATTTAATGAATGTTTAACAAGCTCTCAGTCCTGCCCTTAACCCCTGCCTTCAGGGTAATTGAGGATGGCCACGTTTCAGAGATCATTTCGAATTCAAGGTGGAAATTCTTTTTGCTTAAAGTTCCAGTGCGACTGTCAAAGTTAAGTAACATTTGGGCAGACACGTGCGGGCTTTGAGAAAGTTAAATATTTATTCTTTGGCAATGTGAGCGTTATTATTTTAAAGTGAGGAGAGAAACAGGTAGGGAGTGAGATTGGCAAAGTGAGAGAGAATGGATGTTCAACAACAGTGAATTGTTTCAAAAATTGTCTTCTCTTTCGCTTTTTCGCGTCTTGTGTAATGAAATAGCAGCTGGCTTTACTTTTAGAACTTAAGATTTTCCCAACAACTAACTTATTTTTGCTCTTTCAATGTCTTAGTGTTTCACGCCAGTCATAATTTTCTTTGAATTAAGTATTTCTTCTTTTTATTCATGTGTTGTCCTTACAAATTTTCCAATAGCTGTATAAATTATGAAGTTTATTTTGCACTATAATAATATCTATAAAAATGATAGAAAAATTTTCAAAATTTTTCAAAATTTTACAAAATAAATTAAAATATTAACAATTTAAAGTCTAGACAGTTATATGTATAATAGTTTATAGACTAGACAATTACATGTCTAGTAGTTTATAGACTAAACAATGACATTACTAATAATTTATAGACTACAATTATATTACTAATAATTTATAGACTAGACAATTACATGTCTAGTAGTTTATAGACTAAACAATCGCATTACTAACAATTTATAGACTAGACAATTATATTACTAATAATTTATAGACTAGTCCAGGGATGGGCAAACTTTTTTCGGTCGTGGGCCAAAAATCGAAAAAAAGTTTGGCGGACCAAGATAAATTTTTCTAAAATTTTAAAACCATATACAAATATTACAATTTAAATATGTTAATGAATTGCGATTTCATTTTTAAAAGTTCCTTATAGTGAGGTTCGAAGTGAGATGTACTGATTCTAAGGAACGAGTCTAAATGCTCATCTGTCAGTCTACTTATGAAATAATTCTTTCTGAGGTTCGTAGTTGAAAACACTTGTTCACATATATAAAATGAAGCAAACATAGCACTGATGTTCTGGGCGTTACATATTAAATTTGGGAAACTTACTTTCGATACTGATTTGTAAAACTCTAACTTTGGTATATTTAGAAACAACTGCTTGAGATGATTGTTAGATTGCAACTCAATTAATTCAACCTGCAAATCTGACCTCACTGCTTCACAATTTACATTGAAAGGCATTGTAAAAATATCCAATCCTGTTTGAATGGCACTGACATCTTGAAATCTGCGTTCGAGCTCAAAGTGCAAAACATTGAAAGTTTTAAAAAGTTACTTTACCGATTGAAAGTTTTTGGTGCTTTTTCTATTTCCGTCGAGTTATGTTTTGTAGAACAAAAAAAGTAAAAAGATCATCAGTCCTTTGAAAAAAAAAGGAAGAAAAATAAATAATATTTAATCAAAGTAGAAAACGAAATGGATATATAAATACATAATTCTTTTAATTTGACTCGGACCGGTAAATTAAAATTCTATCCGTGGGCCGGATAGAACCTTCCAGTGGGCAGAAATTTGCCAGCGGGCCGTAGTTTGCCCATCCCTGGAGTAGACAATTTTATTATTAATAATTTATAGACTAGCCAATCACATTACTAGTAGTTTATATACGAGACAATCACATTACTAGTAGTTTATAGACTAGGCAATCGCATTGCTAATAGTTTATAGACTAGACAACATTACTAATGGCTTATAGACTAGATAATCACATTGCTAACAGTTTATAGACTAGACCTTATTTTATAATATTTTGCTACTTAAAAGTACTTCTCGAAACTATCAATTTTTTTTATTAAATATCTGTAATTTATTAAAGATTTCTAACTTAATTATACTGTTGTGTTAATTGTGTTTGTGTTGTGTACACCATGCTATATTATCAGCATCACCAATGCTCAAGATAGAAATCGCCACCACGAAGAACAATTTTCTTTTCTACTTTGCTGCTGTCTCATGCCCCGCATTTATCTCCTCATCTGACGTTTTTCCCTGATAGAGGCTTGCGCTATCTTGTAGCCAAGGAGCTTCGTTAAATACAAACTTTGTTGTATTTGTTAATTATATTGTCTGCAACCACATCTCACATTGCAGTGTAGTATATGTTTTTGTTAACTATCTCACAGGCATCATCAACACGACATGGCTGCTGTACGACCGACCTGCCGTCACGCACATGTATCCAACGCGAGAGGAGAACGTGCTGATCTGCCTGGGATCGGACACGGCGTCGTACCTGGTGGGACTTATCTACCCCTTCGTGCTAATCGGCTTCTGCACTGTGTACGCCTTCAAGACGCGAAAGTGCCCCGACGGATTCAACGAAGCCAGGTAACCTTTACAAACTCTGCGGTTGTTTCAAATTTTACAAAGCCCAGTTAAAAAAGAAATGTCAAAGCCTATTTCTTCTTCAGGCCTCTTTTAAAAAAAAAAATCGCAATGATCTTATTCGTATCCACTGAATGGTATCAAATCATATATTCATTGGCAACTGCTATTAATCATTTGTTTACAACTTCTAGTATAAAGGTTTAATATATGTGTTTTTTAATGAATTTTCATAGTGCTACAAAACAGGTTTGGGTAGCGAATACTTAAGAGATTTCATTATTTGTAAGTTAATAACTTCTCCATCAGGTATTGTTTTATAATTTTGGAGTTTTATATCATTTTTTTCTGTCATTTTGTGTCAGGATCTCATGCATTTTGAAATCTTGTAACCGTGTTTCCACCTATGCAACCATGTTTCCTCCTACGCACTACAAGAGCACCCCTTGCAATTGGAAACCCGCAAGAAATTGTGATCTATCACACAGGCAGATAAAGGTGTAGAATATGTTTCTCTTTGAAATATTAGAGATTGTAGTGTTCGTCGGTTGTTTGTGCAGCTGGATCTGGGTTTGGTCGGGTTGAGACATAGGTTTAAGAACACAGCTTTATTTACAAGCAAGTAAACACGACATAAGCACACAATTAACTACATACAATATTTAACACACAACATGTAACACATTTAAAGCCATATAATTAAATATTCGTGGAAGGATTCGACTTTTAAGCTGTAAATAAAATAAATCAGGTACATGTTGGATTGCGAAATATACTTCCTCTCTGGGTGATGGTCTGTAGGCCAATTTATTCACAGGATTGTGATAATTCATCTCCGGATGAGAGAATGTAAAGTAAATGTTTCTCAACAGAAGCGCGGGAATTGCGCTTTTCTCAGTAGCACCGTACGTCCTCTCGGGTGAGAGTCTCGATGCCTACTGACGATTTCTTCTGAACGCCACAAGGGGCGTTCTTGCAATGCGTAAGAGGAAATATGGTTGCATAGGTGGAATCACGGTTAAAATATTTCAAAAGGTATGAGCTCCTGACACAAAATGACAGAAAAAAAAGGAGACATAAAACTTCAAACTAATAAAGCAATACCTGATGAAGAACGTATTAACTTAAGAATAATGAAATCTCTTAGGTATTCGCTACCCAAACCTACTTTGTAGTGCATTAAAAAATGTTTCAGATTCGAAGAATAAATCCCCCAAGTGAACTCCATGGACCTCTTTAATAACCCAGGGGTTCATTTGAGATAGACTAGATCTTAAACAATCAAATTTGTAATAGAAATCAAAATCAAAGTCAAGAAAGCATATCTTTCTTGTTAATCTGTCTCAAAACCAGGTGGGGGAAGCCGATGAAAAAATTTCCAATTCCTGACTCCAGGTCCTTAAGTCAGTTTTTATACTGACTCCCAACTTTGACTCTATGTACTATGATCCTTATTAATGGAGTTAGAAAAATTTATGAAATGACTTGTATTGAAATGTATAACTGTAAAAACAATTTTTAAATATATTTTTACTTTAAAGGTATACTATTTGCAAACACTTCAAATAAATTCCTGTACTCTAAATTTGCTTACAAAAATACATACATCTTGCAAAAATAATTAATTTACAAGTTTCAGATTATACTACAGCTTAAGACAAAGATGCTCTGTTTATAATACATTAAATCTTTTTTTCTTAATAATAAACTCATGTTTGTGAAAATTGCAACACCATGAAGGAATCATCATAATTGAATGAAATTTAATACACAATTGAATGGTAGTGGTACAAATAAATGATTACATGTTCAAAGCAAACAAACAATAACAAGAGATCGGAATCAGTATTTTGTGTAGCCACCACGCGCCGTGCTGCTACACGACGTGGCATGGAGTCAAATAAATTTTGAATGTCTGCCTGAGGAAGAGCATTCCATATTGTTTGTATGCGCACCCAAAGGTCGTCTGCAGAAGCAACAGGACGAGGATCACGAGCGAGACGCCGACCAACGAAATCTCACACATGTTCAATCGGCGACATATCCGGGGAATACGCAGGCCAAGGAAGAAGCTGTACCTGCCGCATTGCATTGAATAGTCCTAGCGATACGAGGGCGAGCATTGTCCTGTTGAAATACAGCACCTGGCAAGCTTTGAAGGAAGGGAACAGCTTGGGGCTGTAGAACTTCACTGATGTACCGGTTGCCGTTCAGATTGCCCACAATTCTTAGCAATTGACGATCGTCCATGATATGCTATGGCATCCCAGACCATAACTCCGGGTGTTCGTCCACTGTGGCGTTCGATAATGCACTCCGGAACGTGGCGTTCACCGGCATAGCGTCTGACACGAATGCGGCTATCATGGTACCACAAATTAAAGCGGGATTCGTCAGAAAACACGACATGCTGCCAATCAGCATGCCAGTCTCTATGCTGAGCGGCCCATTGTAGCCGCAAGCGGCGATGGTTTAGCGTGAGAGGGATCCTGTATAAAGAGTCCTTGCAGTCCCCGCTGCGACGCTGCCAATTGTCTATTGACCATTGTGCTTCCAATTGTCTACAGGGAAGCTGTACGGTCCGTCAGCGCCATGCGGACCAGGTGTCTATCATCACGAGCTGACGTCACATTTCGGGGTGCACTCCCGGATTTCCGAGTTGTCCGACACTCGTCCGTCCACTGTTCACGATAAGGCAATCCAGCTTCATGAAGGCCGATGATTCTCCCCGTTCAAACTCTGTAAGTTGTTCAAATCTCGCTCTCTTTGTCGAAGAGGCATAAGTAAGATTGAGCTAACGTTTACCACCAGCAGATAACCATCGATAACCATACACGCCTCGCTACAGCCGTCTATTTATTCGGATCCATCCGCCGTTCAGAGGGGGCTGCTCGGCATACACATGTGCTACGGATTTGAGATTCAAATCATTTGCATATCATGCGCTAATTTGCATTTCCTGAAAATTTCAGCTCACTCGCGTAAGTCCTTCATGGTGTTGCAATTTTCACAAACATGAGTTTAGAATAGCTTCTATAAAATCTTTCATTATTGACTCAATATAGTGTTTCATAAGCCTCAGAGCTGAGAAAAGTATCTCAATACTTACTTTGTTTGCTGATAAAGCAGAAACTAACTTTGTTACTGGTTATATTATTGAAGAATACAATTGAATTACCTCCTAAATATATATAATTTTAACACTAATTCCTATAATTTTTGAAAAATAAAAAATATACATACATGATTATCATTGAAGTCCCACTTTCAAAATGCTGTAAAAATAGAACCACTCGTCACAATGAGTTCAAATTTGAACTGAAGACACCTGAAGAAGATGGAAACGGTACAGCATCAAAAACAGTTCCTTAGTGTGTTAATAGATGGCGCTCTAAGCGGCATAAAGAAAGTGAATTCGGCTGACAGCGATATTTTGAATCGAAATTAAAACGTATTTGGCATGAGTTGCACACTAAACCAACTGTAGTGTGCAATGTGCACCACTACAGTTGTACAATGTGCACACTACAGTTGTACAATGTGTGCACACTTCAGTGCATTCGGTTGCTTGACGAAATAAATGTCTTCCAAGTCATTCAACAGTTGTGATACTGTTAGTGGAAAGCCCAACCACCACGGCAAGGTTGTAACAAATTAGATGAGAAAATCGGTGAAACCCTTTTTGTAACTTTTTTTTTTTAGATGCCATACCGTTTAATCATTCTTCAAGTATCTTCAGTTCAAATTTGAACTCATTGTGACGAGTGGTTCATTTTTTACGGAATTTTGAAAATTGGACTTTAATTATAATCACCCTGCATATAAAAGAGCCAGAAGTCGGATTTTTCAACAAGCTCCTGAATCCGACTCTTTCAAAAATTTCTCGACTCAATTCCCAACCTTTGCTCGAAATCCCTTTTTTAACAAGTAACTTGTGATTCTTTTCAAGTACCTGACATTCAGCTTGAAATTCTCTATTTAACAAGTAACTTGTGACTCTTTGCAAGCACCCGACATTCAGCTCGAATACCTTTTTTTAACAAGTAACTTCTCACTCTTTGCTAGTTCCCGACATTCAGCTCGAAATCCTCTTTTTAACAATTAACTTGTGACTCGTTGAAAGTACCCGACATTCAGGTCGAAATTCTCTTTTAACAAGTAACTTGTGACTCCTCGAATTTCACATTCAGCTCGAAATCCTCTTTTAACAAGTAACATGCCACTCTTTGCATGTACGCAACATTCAACTCGAAATCCCCTTTTTAACAAGTAACATGAGAATCGTTGCATGTACCCAACATTCAGCTCAAAATCCTCTTTTTAACAAGTAACTTTAGAATCTTTGCAAGTACCCGACATTCAGCTTGAAATCCTCTTTTTCAATTCCTTCTATTAGCTCACACTCTCCCTATATATATATCTTGTTCACATTTTCAATCGTTCATAAAATGCTTTCTATTCATCCACTCCAGTTCAAATACATTTTTTTGAACTTGCAATGGATGACCCTTGATGTTAATACAGTTTTTTCAAATATTAATTCATTCATTAAATTTAATGTAATTAATTTTAGTTTTTTTAGATTTAAGTTGCACGTATATACCAATAGATGGCGCCAGATAAACTTTAAAAATTAGCGAAAATTATTTATAAAAGACTTTCAGCACAATAGTGAAAAAAAAAGGAGTTGCCTTTAAAAAAAATTTTTTTATATTACTTGTTAACAAGAAACTTGTGAACTCTCCGCAGGTACCTGACCTTCACCAACTACGACGTGCGTGATCTGGCTGGCGTTCCTGCCGCTGTTCGTGCTGAGCACCAGCAACACCATCCGCTCCGTGACTCTGAGTTCGCTGCTCAGCCTGAGCGGGACGGTGCAGCTGGCATGCCTCTTCTTCCCCAAGGTGTACATCGCCGTCTTCAAGCCGGAGAAGAACACCAAGGACGCCGTCATGTGCCCGCACAACCGCAACTCCTCTTGCCTCGCCCTGCCCCCGCACTCTACCCTCCCAACGTGCTCAACGGGGCGTCAACGGTACGTTCGCGCACTCTCTCTACAGTTCTGCGTCCAGACTTGAAAGCTCTCAAGTCAGGATGCAACTTTCAATCTATGTTTTCTTCTCTTTAAACATGTCCAGGTGGCCTGATGGCTAAATAGTTAGTGTTCTGCCCTTTGGTACCGTAGGCTTCAGGTTTGCATCTTGGTCATGGCATGGATGTTTGTTAGGGGTTCGGATTCCACGTTAAACTGTAGGTCCCGGTCTATTTAGCCTAAAGGGTGCACAAGAAGACCGTAGAGCGACACACCAACCTAATATCTTTAACCACGTCTATGCGGCCTGATGGCCTGATGGTTTGAATCCTGGTGAAGACAGAATGTTTGTTAGGGGTTACGTTTGTTAGGATTATGTTTGTTAGAAATCCACTTTGAATTGTTGGTCCGGTCCAATTACATTTAATCATTTAATATATATATATATATATGACCGTAGAGAACCAAACCATTAACTACGTATACAATAGCACGCGAAAGTGTCGAACCACGCGCAACAAACCAATTTGTTTTGTATGTTTTTGAACCACAATGTGGTTTCATTCATCAGTTTTCGAATGAAAAGATTTACCACTCTGTCTGTAGTCGGTTTTGGTCCCGCATGGTAGGATTCACCACTTTCCAAATTGCTGCTGGATGTTCGTTCGTAAGGGGAGACAACAGTGCACTTTTTTTTTTTTTTTTTTGTATCAAACTGCAAAACCGAGGACAGAGAACATTTGGCCAAATGTTTTTGAACTGGGTGAGAATTTTCGAGAATCGGGATGCGAAAATTCGATCCAGCGAGAATCGATTTACTTCCTTGTATCAAAACATTTCCATTTATGCCAAAATGACAGCCGATCTCACTCACACAATAAGGTCGAAGAACAGGTGTTGGGCTTCCACGTGAGCTCTCAGATTTAGAAGCATATTGCTACTTAACAATCTTGCCTTGTCAGATATCACCAGTATGGTGGCCTGCATGGCTGAGTGTCTGGCGCTCTGTGCCATGGATGTTTGTAGTGGTTCGGAATCCACTTTAAACCGTAGGTCCCGGTCGACCGCAGAGCGTCACAGAGCCCAATCAGATTTCTCATCCACATCATTCCCAATCTGTAAAGGGCCAACTCAGATCTAGGCACAGTGATGTGGTGGGGCGTAGTAGTGGTCTCATATGACTGTAAGAGAGTCACACAGCCCCCTCAGACTTCTCATCCACATCATTCCCAATCTGTAAAGGGCCAACTCAGATCTAGGCTGTAAGAGTCACACAGCCCCCTCAGACTTCTCATCCACATGATTCCCAATCTGTGGTGGGGCGTGATGTGGTGGGGCTAGTGATCTCATATGACTGTAAGAGAGTCACACAGCCCCCTCAGACTTCTCATCCACATCATTCCCAATCTGTAAAGGGCCAACTCAGATCTAGGCACAGTGATGTGGTGGGGCGTAGTAGTGGTCTCATATGACTGTGAGAGTCACACAGCCCAGTCAAACTTCTCATCCACATCATTCCCAAATTTTAAAGGACAACTCAGCTCTAGACACAATGATGTGGTGTATTAGTAGTAGTAATCTCCATGTGAAAAAAAATACTTTTGTCTCATGCAACATAATCTTCAAAAGTTCACCCTCAAGAATAGACTTTGCCCAAATCGTGCTCCAGTGCTACATCTGCGCAGCTAGCGTGCAAAAAGACTTAAGTTTGCTGTTGGCTAAAGACTTTAACATGAAAAAAAAGTAATCAAGCTGATTGGTGAGAATTTTCTTGCATATGACACTCAAATTCAATGCAGTTACCAATAAAATAGAGCACTATCAATTCGTTGTCTATGGTATGTATAAGCGGAACACGTGGTCCATTGATGTACAACAACAACAAAAAAGTAGACTTCTCTCGATATTTATTATGGACGAAAAGAAAAATAAGACACTGAATTGAAGTTGGTTAAGTAATTGTATTGAACAGATTTATAATCCATTGTTCACTGAGGAAAATACCGGAACAAGAACAATCACTACAAAAGGTCATTATCAAAATATCGAATACTTAAATTTATTGTGTAGTAAAATTTTTGTGAGTTTTTACTCTAAAGTTTGTCGTAAATATGCCTAAAACGTTTTTTTTATTTTTTATTTTTTTTCAATGGCAGGTTACAATAAGTAATAAAATAAAAAGAATACAAGGAATATAAATACACAACAACAACAAGAAACGAAAGAAATCACATAGTGACATATTTAGTCCATTAGGGTCCTAGCCTCCCAGTAACGGTCATACACAGTAAAGTAAACAAGTGCAGGGCAGACATGTTGGTATGTATCCATGACCTCTCCCAAATTGCAGATCATGCATTTGGGGCTTTCAAAACGTTATCTAAAACGTTAAGGAACAAATTTTGTAGTGGTTCTCATGCTATAAAAGGATCATTTTAGGTTTTGGAGTTCAGTTAATACCATTCAGAAGTAACATGCTTTTGAACCAATTATTTTATGATCTGGACTTGATGAAATCACATAGCGGAAATGATAAATTGAATAAAAAAATGTTTTTCAGTGTCAATATAGGAAACAAGTAATATAAAAAAAAAAAAAAAATTTTAAGTCAATTCCTACTTTTTTCACTATATTGCAAAAAGTTCTTTATAAATAATTTTCATTCGTTTTTTTTTTTTTTTTTTTTCACCTGGAGCCAAATATTGGTAGATACATGCAACTTAAATCTAAAAAAATATAATTAATTAATTTAATTTAATTACTGAATTAATATTTGAAAAAAAACTGTATTAACATCCAGTGTCATCCACTGCAAGTTCAAAAAATGTATTTGAACTTGATTGGATGAATAAAAAGTATTTTATGAACGATTGATAATTTGAACAAGATATATATATAGGAGACTGTAAGCTAATAGAAGGAATTGAAAAAACATCGGAACTTTTTATTCACTTTACAACGTCGATACAGTATAAAGGTAAATGTAAATGTCAAAAGAATTTTTCGAGTAAAAAGTTATTTGCGCGCTTAAAATAACACGAAATAAGTAGTAAAAAGTTCCATAAAACAATGAAATATGATCAGTCATAACTATGGTGTCTTGGTGAATTACTCGTATGATATATATATATATAATTTATGATTCAATGAAATTTTGAAGAATTGGTGAAAGAATTTCTTCACTTTTATTAAGTTTTTTATTTTATATATATATATATATATATATAAAAATAGATAAATATTATGTGTATGAGCGCGTGTAGTTTGTCAAAAGAAAATACAATTTAAGAAAATTAAAAAAAGGTTTTTAAATGAAATAATATTTTATATATATATATATATAATATAATATATAGACCAACGAGGCTAAAAATGAATATTCATATTTTTTTTTAATATAGCACTTATGTTTGCTTTTATTTAAGCTACTAAAAATAAAATTGTTCTTTAAAAAGAGTTCAAGTTAATGAATTTTACAATTACCGATAATTAGGACATTCATTAAACGATAAATTCCTATTATATAAAAATATTTTTGGAAGATGGACAAGCAAAACTAAAGTTTATTTTGTAACTATGCTTCCTCCTAATCATTGGCGCGAGCTCCACCTGTGGCGTTCGGCAGAAATGATCAGTAGGCATCGAGAAGCTCATCCAAGAGGAAGTACTGCGCAACCTGCGCTCCCGCTGAGAAATGTTTAGTTTATAGTTCTTCAACCGAAGAAGAAATATATTTAATGCAATCATGGGTATTAGTAACGACCTGGTGGCCAAGTGGCTAGCTCTCTGGCCTTTGGTATCTCAGGCTTCAGGTTCGAATCCTGACTGGGGCATTGATGTTCGTGTGTGGTTCAGAATCCACTTTTAAATTGTAAAATCCTGGGTCTGTTCAGCCCAAAGTGTGCACAAGATGACCATAGGGCGACAAACCAAACCTGTGTATTAGTTGGCCTATAGACTCTTACCAGGAGGGGTAATACATTCCGCGCATCCCACGCAAACCTCAGCATCTGGTTTAGAAATGGAACAGACAAAATCTGTCCTATATTTGCAAGGATATTAAAAAATTAAATTATTAAAAAAATTAACTTTGATTTTAATAAAATCAAAGTTAATTTTTCTCGTCATTTCGACGATTAATTTTTGAATATATGAATGCACTCATAATGTATTTTTTTAATACGTTGGTTTTTACTACTTTGGCCGTTATAAAATAATTATATTTTTAAAAGTGGGATAAATCTCACGGCGGGGAAAATGTTCAAGGCGGCCGTGGGTTGGCTACCCCTGGGCTAGTTGAAGGTTTCGTGTTAAGATGCATCCAGCAAAGCAAAAACATCAGCATATTAGCCAGCTAGAATAATAGATAAGATGGCTATATAGCTAGATAAGATATACCATCATCATTAGTAGCGCAACAGCCCCATGGTGAGCCAAGGCCATCTGCCTACTGGCAGATTTTGGGACAGGAGATGTTTTTCTTTTTTACTGCGTAGGTTATCAGTCCTACTGTCATATTAGACCGGGACCTACGGTTTAAAGTGGATTCTGAATCACTATAAACATCCATGACACATCCGGGATTTGAACCCGAAACCTGTGGCACCGAGAGCCAGAGCACTAGTCATTCGGCCATCAGGGTCCAAGATATACCATAACATATAAAATTGACAAAATTATTTTACTCTAGCATATTCATAAATTTCAAATAATTCCAACATTATAATTAATTTTTAAGTCATTTTATTCAATTTCTTCTATTAGCTCACACTTTCCCTATATATATCTTGTTCAAATTTTCAATCGTTCATAAAAATACTTTATATTCCTCCACTCAAGTTCAAATACAATTTTTTTGAACTGGTAGTGGATGACACTTGATGTTAATACCGTTTTTTCAAATATTAATTCAGTAATTGAATTTAATTAATTCATTTCAGTTTTTTTTTTTTTTTTTTTTTAATTTAAGTTGCATATATCTGCCAACAAATGTGCCAGATAAACTTTGAAAAAATGAATGAGAATTATTTATAAAGGGCTTTATACAATATAGTGAAAAAAAGTAGGAATTGACTTTAAATTTTTTTTTTTTTATATTACTTGTTTTTACGATTAGACAAATAATAAGAAAATGAATTGATGATAGAAATGATAGAAATTAAATTTTTCAATTATGTTTTGTTCCTAATAATATTTTACAAAACTAAAAATGTTTTATTTTACGTAACCGGACAACGCCGATAAGTCAATGCCGTAAAAGCCCCATGGTGGGCCACAGCCGTCTGCCTACTGGCAGATTTCGGGACAGTAGATTTTATCTTTTACAGGGTAGAGTTGTCAACCCTACTCCGAACGCTCTATGGTCATATTAGACTAGGACATATGATTTAAAGTGTATTCCGAACCCTTACAAACATCCATGGCACTGCCGAGATTCGAACCCGAAACCTGTGGCCCCGAGCACCAGAGCGTTAGTCACTGGGTCAAAGGCCCCAAGATATGCCATAACTTATAAAATTGATAAAAATAATTTTACAGTAACGTATTCATAAAATTTTTTAAAAAATTCAACATTATAATTAATATTCAAATCTTTTCATTAAAAATTATTCAAAAAATCATGTAATATAAAAAAAAAAAAAAAAAATTTTAAGTCAATTCCTATTTTTTTCACTCTATTGCAGAAAGTCCTTTATAAATAATTTTCATTCATTTTTTAAGTTTATTCGGCGCCATCTATTGGTAGTAAAATATATGCAACTCAAATCTAAAATAAAACTAAAATTAATTAATTAAATTTAATGAATGAATTAATATTTGAAAAAAATGTATTAATATCCAGTGTCATCCACTACAAGTTCAAAAACAAATGTATTCGAACTACAAATAAATACTAATTCGAGTAAATACAAATACAAATAAATACTAATTCGAACTACAAATTCGAATGGATAAAAAGTATTTTATGAACGATTGAAAATTTGAACAAGATATATATAGGGAGAGTGCGAGCTAATAGAAGGTATTGGAAAAAAAAAAAAAATCTCAATTACAATCTCGAATAAAAGCAAAATAATAAAAGCAAATACATACGATAAAAATAATAAAAGAAAATATATTAGGCTATATTTCAAATTTAATTAAAAACTTTTTGATCATTTAAAATTAAAAAATATAGAATACATTAACAAGAATATTCAAACACGATCGTTTCAAATTGCAAACGTAAAAAATTAAGAATAATAATATCCAAAAAATAAGCTAAATTAAAATCAGACGATTTTTTTATATTATAGCCAATTTGTAGTTACATTATTTTAAAAATTGAACGATATATATTAAATGAATAATAAAAATATTTGATAATAAAATAAAAATAATTAATAATTAAATGAATAAAAATAATCAATAATTGAATGAATAAAATAATTAATAATCATTAATTAATAATTAGTTACAAGAAAAAAAGATTATTAACTAATTATTAATTAATTAATTATGATCAAATGAAAAGAAAGAGAAGCGTGAATATATAAATATTTCTCCATATAAAATATATATTTATATTATAAAATAATTATAAAATATATATATATATCTCCCATATATATTTATTAATTAATTAAAGTTAATTACTGAATTAATATTTGAAAAAAACTGTATTAACATCCAGTGTCATCCACTACGAGTTCAGAAAAATGCATTTGAACTTTGAGTGGATGAATAAGAAATATTTTATGAACGATTTATAATTTGAACAAAATATATATATAGGGAGAGTGTGAGCTAACAGAAGAAATTGAATAATGAATAAGTTGAAGGGTTCGTGTTACGAGTGCTTCCAGCAAAAACGAAAACACCAGCATATTTCCAGAAGGAAGGAAATGTTTTCCGAACAGGAGGGTTGCCCGACCAATCCAGAAATTTCATTTCCTGGTCGTCCTTCCTGTGGCTTCTTCGGGTTTTTATTTCCAGCCCCGAAGATCCCTTCCCAATGCAAGGATCCCCACCATGACAGAGGTCATCTCTTCTCCACAGACAGAAACCGAATTGCTTTCTAGGGAACTTGAGAGGCTTTGAGTGAAAAATAAATCCCTATTTCGACAAAGAAGGAGTGAATTTAGCAATGATTTGTTTTTCCGACAAACAATCAGATGTTTTTTGTTTACGCAAAGTCTAGAAATGCACTATTTTGCCAAATTTTAACAAATATTCCCTCATGAATTTTAATTCTCATGTTTGCTAATGTTTTATAACCTAATTTAATAGTAGGATCAACAAAAAAATTTTCATAAAGCATTATTTAAAAATTTTGACGGTGAACATTTAATGATTTAAATCAGAGGTGGCCAACCCGCGCAACGCCTTGAATATTTTTCCGGCCCGTGAGATTATCACACTTTTACAAAATATATTTATTTTATAATGGCCAAAGTAGTGAAAACCAATGCGTTAAAAAATACATTATATGTGCATCCATATATTCCAGAATGAACTGTCGAAATTATGAGAAGAAATTAACTTTGATTTTAAAATAATATTCTTGCAAATATAGGGCATGTATTGTCTGTCTTATTTATGAGTTTACAGTTCGCAGATTAATTAATTATATTATTATTAAATATTCTGCACATAATTATAATTATATTCTAAATTATATTCTGCCCCAGAATATCTCCAAATGGAACTGGTTGATTTAAAAATGCAATATTGTATTAAAACACATTTTTGAATCATCAGAATCAAAAAATAGATTTTTAACATTTACGTCACAAAAGAGAAATTTTCCAATTTGAGAAATCTCCAACATTTTGATTCAACTTGCACCTGCGAATCGGTTTTTTTCGAAAATGACATTGATCCAACACAAAACACGCTCTAACATAACGGACGCTAACCTGCAACACCCATTACGATGTGCAAATAACTAAATTGAAATCGATTTGCAAAGCTAAGTGAAGGAGTTTAGAAACAAATATGGCACTATTAAAATAAATACTTTTTAATGATTTCATTTTTTTATTTCGTTTATATTTATATATTTTTATATTTCATTTGTTAGTGTTATATATTTCTGTACAATTTGAGTTTAGTATGATTATTATTATATTATCTATGTTTACATGTAAGAATAAACACAATAATAATAATTCTTTATGTTTCTATTTTTATCTCATTATGTCAAATCTAATATGGGGATATATAATTTTATATGCTGCCCTCGGAGTTAGGATACATTTCCAAAGTGGCCCGCAAGATCATTTGGGTTGACCACCCCCTGATTTAAGGCATTATAATTCAGCAAAATTTTTAAATAATGTTTTACGAGAAATATTTTTTGGTGATATCGTTAAATTAGGTTATGAAACATTGGCAAATATATAAATTAAAATTCATACAAGAATATTTGTTAAAATTTGACAAAATAGTGCATATCTAAAACATTCTTAAATAAATATACGTTTGCTTGCATAAACGATTGGTTTGGTTTGTCGCTCTGCGATCAGTTTTTGCACACTTTAGGCGAATTAGACCGGAACCTACAGTTTAATGTGGATTGTGTAATAGATTTTTCCAGATTTGGCTGAAATTCTTGAAATCCTGGGATATTCCAATTACATATTTTGGAAAAAAAAAAATTTTTTTATTAGTTTTTAAATAAATTATAGATTTGGTTTGTCGCTCTATGATTATTTTGTGCACACTTTAGACTACTTACACTTAAACGTGACGTGCAGCTTAACTTGGATTCCGAACCACTCACAAACATCCATACCATCGTCAGGATTTGAACCTGAAGCCTGTGATACCATAGGCCAGAGCGCAGCCAATTGGCCACCAAGCCGCTTGTATAAATGAAGACATATACCATATGCATGCATTAAATTAAAAGAATGGCAATGTTCTAAAAATATAGTTGAGTTACAACCAATCGAGTCAAAAATATAAGAAAAAAAGTTTTTTTAATAAAAATGCAAAATTATAAATATATTAATTTAACTTAAAATTTTAAATATATTAATTTAGAGAAGTTCATTTATTTCAAAGCTCTCACTTAAATGCATACATAATGCCATTGAAAATATATTTTTAAAAAATACAACTGTTTTATTAGATTTTGAAATTTATTATAACAGTTATAACTTTTATCGTATGATGGTGTAACAAAATTGAAAAAAAAAAAAAAACGTTTTCAAGAAATTCCGTTTAAAGTTTTGATTTCATATATTTAGTATCTTAACAGCTCGTGATTAAATGGCTAAATTATGATAATTATTCTATATACAAACTCAAAACTGTTTTAAAAAGCTAAAATTCTGATCTTTAAAATAAAAATAAAAATGCAATTTTTTTCCCCACGAAAATTATGTGATTTGAACATGATCGGTTACCTTAAAAATATTCTTTTCTTCTTAGTCCAAATATTTCTAACAGTTTTTCATGTTTAAATTATATATTTTAAAGGATATTTTTGCTTTGCATTAAAATACTTCATTTAATGCTTTATAAAAAAAAAAATATGGTTTTTTTTTTATCATTTGAACTATCATCTTCAAACAAAAATCAGAGCTATATTAATTTCAGTAAAAATTTAAGTTTTATCATTTTTAATGCCGAGATTTTTCGGTTAAATCATTTTCCTGTGATAAAATGAAACAGGTTTTTCTTTAACCACGTTTGAGTAACACTTAAAATACTTTTAAATTTAATTAATGCTTTAATTATTCATTTAATCTAAAAATCCCTTAATTGTGAATAGATTTGTTTATAATAAGTTCCATATGACTTTATTAGGATAAATATAATTTTGAATTTAAATTTTTTCTACATTAAGTATAAAGTCTTGAAAATTTTACATGTTTACTCTAAATCATATAAGCTCTGAAAAAGTACTATATATACTGAAAATATGCTATATAGTATAGTTTCTGATTACAAAGTTCTGAATATATCTTTTTTATGTATGTTCACTGTATTAACGAAAATGAATTGAGGTAAGAAGGCAGAATTTTAAAAGCATAAATTGTTATTAAGTTTAAACTAAGAGCAAGAATTATTCCAGCAAGAAGATCTATATTCTTATTTTATGTTAAAATAATTCTTAAACGCTTTATCAATATTGCAATACTTAATTCTTTAGAAACAATCATAATTTTATTGCGCTTGGTCAATGATTGATATGACTTAAAATACAAGTACATCAGTTCATAGAAATTCCATCTAAACAGTCGACATTTAATTATTTGCAAAAATCTCAATGTTTTAGAAACATTATAACTTTTATCTTGTGATAAAAATTTATAATTTTCATAATTTTTTAATTACATGAAGTTTCAAGTTGAAAGTCTGAATAAATAAAATTTGAAGACATTTCTCTCAGTTATTAAAGAAAATCCAAATTGTACAATTCACTACCTGTTGAATTTTTAAAAATAATAATTATTTAAGAAAAAGAAATAATGTCAGAACAACACTAAAAATCTATTTTGTATATGTTGGTTTTAATAAAAATGTATTTCTTTTTTTTTTAAACTATGATTAAATCAATGTGTACTTGGATAGCATACTAGGATTTTTATTGTTGTTGATCATCCATGAGCCTCGTGTTCTTCTAATGTAAATGAAAGGTATGTGAAAGGACATTGCCTTCCAGGAGTATTTTTAGAAATAATAGCCCAGAATTTGAGCATAGTTTGGGGGGGACTCTGAAAACTTCGAACAAGGCAGCTTGACTATCGATATGAGACACTTTTCATCGACATGTCTCTTCATTTCTGAAAATAACTAACATTTCCAGAGGTTTCGAGCTTGAATTCTTCTATATACACTCATGTCCATAAATTAAGGATAATGAAGTTCAGGCAAAGAAAGAGACAGAAGCAAAACAAATTTGACTTATTTGTAAAGTCTATTTATTAAACAAAAGGTAAAGAGCAAAAAGATGCTATATGTTTGACATAATTAATAAAAATTGCGATTTTTACTCCCTGGAGCAAATTTCAAAAAAGAACCTATTTACAAAAAGACAGTATAACATGGTTAGTATGATGGTTAATATGGAGTATGTCTCCCGGGCGATGCAATACAGGCCTTACAACGCCTAGGCATGCTGAGTGTCAACTTATCAATCTGATCTTGGGGAATATTACACCACTCATCAAGCAA
Source organism: Caerostris extrusa (assembly GCA_021605095.1). Lineage (NCBI taxonomy): Eukaryota > Metazoa > Arthropoda > Arachnida > Araneae > Araneidae > Caerostris > Caerostris extrusa. The sequence continues at coordinate 31,828 of BPLR01020092.1, read as the reverse complement.
TGCCCTCCGAAGTTCCAGTTGACAGGTGGGAGGGGTTGACGGGCTGCAATTCGTCGGCCAAGCCTATCCCACACATGCCCTATTGGATTCAAGTCCGGTGAGTATGCTGGCCAATCCATATCGGTGATATCCTCCAATTGAAGGCATTCGTCTACAATGTTTCCACAGTGAGGATGGGCGTTGTCATCCATAAACAGAAATTCAGCACCCATGGCGCCCCGAAACAAACGTACATGTTGTTCCAGAATGACATCCCGATAGATGTGGCCTGTCATCGTTACACTCTGAACATGCAGGTCAGTTCTGGAATCAAGAATAATTCCTCCCAAACGAGCCATCCTGCACCACCGTAACGGTGTCATTCAATGATGTTCTCTTGGTGGTAACGGTACCTGGCGCTTTCCATATGAAAGTCCGGCGAGAAACAGACTGCAAACTAAACCTGGACTCGTCGGAAAACATCACACAAGACCACTGTTGCGGTGTCCACAATGCATGCTCTCTACTCCAGGTTAATCGCAGGCGACAGTGAGTTGCGGTAAGTGGAACACATCTGACAGGCCTACGAGCATATGACCAATGTGCCCTAAGCGTCTGTACACGGTCTGCCTTGAAACTGTCGTACCGGTAGCTGAAGAGAGCTGACGAGACAGGTCTGATGCTGTGCTCCGTCTGTTTCTTTTGGCAGTAACTGTTAAAAACCGACCCTCATTCGGCGTTGTAACTCGGGGGCGACCTGTGCTGTAACATCTACTCACATTACCATCATCTTGGAAGCGTTACTAAAGCCTGGAGATGACACTCTGGGCGATTCTAAGTTCCTCGGATCCTTCCAGCTGGGTATGTCCACATTCCAGTCGTCCGATAATTCTACCACGTAAAAAATCATCCAAATGCTTCCTTTGTGCCATAACTATGCAGTTATTGCACTGAAAGTCTTTTAAAGCGCTTGTGATCAATTTTACTTCTTTGCTACCATTCCTTATATACCCCTCTCTTACACTCTCGTCATTGTGACGTACTATCCGCGCCATCTGGTGGTTTCCTGTAATTTGCATATTCTTCTTCAAGATGTGTGATAATTCTACAGGTGAAATTTTTATTTTAGAGTTCAATTTCTGTGTGATTCTGAATTATCCTTAATTTATGGACATGAGTGTACTTAACTGAGTACGCTATCACTGCCACACAAGTCGTACCTTGCTTACATTAGGGTCATTAAAATAAAGTCTAATGTATTCTTTAAGGAAGAATCTCTTGTATTATTGCTTTGGCATATTTTTTATTCCATATATGTTGCAGGTTGCAAAGATAATTACCGCAACAGCATGTGCTCTGAGCCCTCCCCTACTTCAGTGCGCAGTGCCGGAAAGTACAATTCGGATCACAACCTATGCTACTCGCAAGCAATGGACCACCACAAGAACACGTGTCCGGCAAGGCAAGACAACATCACCCTGGAAGAGAAGCCAGCATGCAAGCATCAGACCTACACCAATATTGAGCAACACATGACCCTGTGAATGCAATGGAATATCAACAATGATTCAAAAATTGTTTTCTTAAGAAGCACTGATTCTTAAGAACTCTCATTGATTACAAGATCTCACAGCTAGTCTTCGTACCTAACATATGAAATTATAGCTTTTTCCACTCTTTTCTTCGACAAGATGAAGATTTCTACAACTTTTTACTTTTTTTGTGAGCGAAAAATGTTCTAAAAGGGACAAAACTCTTCTAAAGATTGTGTTGTGCCTATAAATGATTCTTGTGTTTATAAATCTTGTGTCTATTAAAAAAGAGACAAGGATTACTATACTTACTATAATTACAAAGATTACTATGATGAACTATTTCTAACTGTAAAAGTTCTATGATCTCAGAATTAATCTCTTGACCATGACATTGCATTTTCTTTTTAGAAAAAGAAAAGATTTTTGTTTCCTAAAAGCGAACAAAATCTGCAGCAGACAGAGAAAGATTCCACCTAAAACGACCAGGCCTACCTCAAAACTGATCAATACATGACTTTGTGAATCAAGCTTGCTTCTTATAATTACTCAGACGTCGTCTTTGGCTTTTCAGAAACAACAAATATTGAAAGTTACGAGTGTTCTGCTTCCAGATGAAAAATGTTCCATGATCTCAGAACTGATCTCTATATCTAACTTTTGAAACCACGACCATAATAATTTTTTGAGAACAAAAACATTTTTAATGAACAAAATCTACAACAAAGAACCAGGTCTACCTCAGCAAAGACCAGTATAATAATCTGTACGCTTTATTACTTGCTAAAAGGAACTTTAAGATTGTTATGAAGACATCAAGAACCACGAAATTTCTTGCTTCTTTGTTTTGACTGTAAGAATTCCATGAGCATTGATCTAGTCACTCTGTCAAGTACGTGAAATTAAGAACATTTTTTTTTTTAAGAAAAAGAAAGATTTTTTTAAAAACAAATAAAATTTGTGACTAACCAAATAACTATCAAACAACAAGTTTTCTTAAACCATGTGAAAATAATACATATTGTCTTTCAATGAAAAGTACATGGATTTTTGTGGAGTTCCTGGGTTGAATTATATCTTTTACATGAATCAGAGGGATTTTTAAAGTTAAAGACTAGTTAAGTGATCTCCAACAAGAGATCACCAACATTTGTTTTGCTGCAATTCATCACAAAATTAGTGTCACTTAGCTGCTTATTACGGATTCTTGGAAAACTGATCAAAAGCGAAAACTTAACATAAAAATGATGAAACAACAAAAAGTACAAAATTTTGTATATAACACAAATAATAAACTTTAACAGGTGAGAACTACGATGTTATATTTTAAATAAAATTAGTTTGGTGACTTTAATCTCCAACCAAATATTGTATAATAAAGTTTGTACTGTGAAGAAGTCTTACAAATACTCACCTATATAGATCTGACTGTAGAAAACAATTTCTGCAACAAAAATCAATTTTTGTCACAGTGTCAAAGATGTAACAAAACTTTTCATAAAAATAATGTCATTGCATGATGACAAAGAACTGATGACATTATACATAAGCTTGCCTGGCCAAAGAAAGATAGATTAAAGCATTTTGTTAGTCGATTAGTTCCCACTTGTAACTTAGTACTAGTTCCAATTATATTGTGATGTATTTTATTTTGTAGTTATGTAAATACTTTTATATGTAATGTGCCGCATGATTTTTTTCCCTGTAGATTAGAGGCTAAGAATTCGGTTTAACCACAACTTTTAGGTAACGAAAGTTTTAGGCGATAATGTTCCAATTTATAAAAATTCCAAAGTCGCCAAATTTGGCGATTTTTAAAAATCGAGCCAAAAGTGTGCGTTAAACAACATTTCTACTGTCTCGAGTATTAAGTAGATGCTGTTTTCTGTATTATTGTAATTTTTTTTAACATAATAGTAATGAAACATTGAAGAAATTAAAATGTTAATCAGGTTTGCAAATCTTCTCCATATTTTATGAAATATCATGTATTGTATAAATAGAATTATAAAGTGAATTATTGAATATAAATAAACAGTAGAGATTAGTGACTTTTATAAAAAAAAAAAAAAAAAAAGAACATGAAAAATTGTAAGATTATTTTATAAATTGATCAGATTAATTAAACTTTCTACATTAATCGAAATTTCACATGATTCTACAGTTGTTATACACTTATGGAATATTATTGTAGCCTATAATTGTACTATATTAATGAAATTGTTATTTCACCGAACAATTAACACGAATAGGAATAATTATGCAAAATTAAGATACTTATAGCGTGTATGATATTTTACTTATATCAGTTTTTAAAGTATTTGTAAAAGGATATCCATTATTTTCCTATATGGTATTTAAGATTTCTTACATGAAAATTTATTGATGATTTTTTTTTTCGCGAACCCATTAAAATGGGTTTGAAAGAACCCCACCATAAATCCATGTGTTTCGACTTCGTTCCAGCAAGATTCGTTTTTTTCCGCATATCAAAGGCATCCGGGACATTTAAGCCGCATTCACACAAAAGCATTAAGCAGCTAGGCGTGAAGCGTTAACCAATCACAAGCTTCAGGCTTTAACAGCTGAGACTTGTTACTGGTCGACGTTTCATTCACAGCCAGAGATAACGTGAGTTGTTTTTCGAGGTCAGACAGAGACGCTCTGAACGAAAGCCACTCGCCTCTTATTCGCTCTAGTCTGGACTGGCTTTTAATGTTGATTTCTTAAATTTCATCTGAAAAAGAAATCCAATTCAAAAATGACGTTTTATTCGTTTATGAAAACACATACTTCGAATTTCATACACACTTTAAGGTGGAAAAAAAAGAATTAAAACAACAGTGTTGTGCCAAAGTATACATAATACTCATATAATGTTTCAGTATATCTGACTAACAGAACTTTAAATAATTAATTAATTTTAATAATAAATAACAGCATTATGAGTGCATCATCACATTATAATTAACCGATGGTTGTCACAAAAAGAAATGTCATAAAATGATATCTTAATTATGATTTAAAATGAATGTTGAATATGTTTCAGTAGCTTTATTTCGTCATGTTAATGCAAAAGCCATGAAGACAAACCCAGAAATTGGGTCTGCGTCCTTTCCTTGTAAATATGATTATGTAAAAACTGAACTGTCTTATTTATTCGTTATTTTATCAATTATGTTATGAGTAGCAATTCTAGTCTTTTGTGTAATTTGTAAAAATAAATATTTGAAATCAATTGTGGCTTGTTTATTTCTACAAGTACTAAAATTACAACAGTGTAAGTTATGATTTATTTATTATTTATTTTCTTTTGTAAAAACGAAATGAAAATTTATTCTCTGTAAGCAATAAAAATACCGTTTATTTCCTTGTGTATGCCAAAAAAATTTTATAACTTTTTCTAAAGTTAAATTGAGCTTTGGCTTATATGGATTCCCAAATCTGGCAAAAGGTGTAGGTAGTTTTTCGTTAGCCGGCCGTTAAGCGATAAATCGCCAAATATTGCTGCATATAGCACTTTTATATTTCTTAAGTTAATGAAAAATAATTTTTAATTGAAATAATATTTATAGAAATTGTTTATATTGTTGGTGTGTTGTGTCATCGCCAAAACAGAAAATCTGATGTTGATATAATTTTTATTTCTATGTACAGTTTTCTACGCATAGATACCACAAATCGTATACAAACAATTGAATAGAGGGCCTGAATGACCGAGTGGCTAGCGCTCGGCACCACAGGTTTCGGGTAAGAGTCCGGCGGTGCCATGAATGTTGGTAGTGATTCAGAATCCCCTTTAAACTGTCGCTCCCGGTCTAACACTATCGTTGAAGAAGTATTGTTACTCCGCATTCATAGCTTATCTTCAAGTTACACGCACCTTCTGGGTAGTGCTAAGTGAGTAACGTCGGTGAAGCACTTGCCTTAAGGCATCAAAGCCAACTGTCTAAGTGTTTTCCAGCTACATTAGAACAAAAAAAAAAAAAAAAAAAAAAAAAAAGAATTGAATAGAAACAATATGCTAACTTCAAACAGGGTTATCAAAGTTATAATTATTGTCTTTGGCATTTTACTTTACTGCGATTTGCTTAGAAAATATAATACCTGCTTCACAGCAAGTATTATGTTTTGCCTGCTTATTATTATATTACATAATATTGCTTGGTATTATATTATATTTATTTTACCTTACCGTTTTATATGTTTCACAGCATTTTCGTCCTAATGGAAAAATATCTGAAAGTTATAGAATTTTTTTTTTCCCCCCTCATTTCGACTTATATACGAGTTTTGAACTTTTGTAAATTGTTTGAAGAAAAAATGCACTCTCAGCTTGCATTCAGAAATATACATTAATAGATGTAAACACTATAGTTACTCTCAGAAATGTACACTAATAACTGTCAGTTTAAATGTCTTTAAACTGTCAGTCAATGATATAAATAATATTAAAGATGAAGCAAAAACATGGAGATGGTTCCAAGCAGTCTGAATTTTTGATTAACTTAACTTAACGAAATTGTCAACAAAAAGAAAATCTGTCACAATTTTAATACAGACAACTTGCTGGTGAAAATCATTACTTTTCATAATTATGTTTTCTGTTAAATTTATTCGGATATAATGGCTAAATGCAAACAACTGATTTTAACATGTACCACCTCGTATTGTATAAAAGGCAGATGAAAACATTCCTTTATGTTTAAAATAACAAATCTAGATTACAGAATAGTACAATTATACTAATAGATAAGGGGCCTGGATGGTTAGCGCTCTGGAGCTCGGTTGCCAGCTGCATTAGAGGGGAAAAAAATAATAATACTAATAGATAAAGTACAATTTTCTGCCTATAATCCATGGTTTAAATGTTAAAACACGTAATATAAAAAAAAAATTTAAAGTCAATTCCTACTTTTTTACACTGTATTGCAGAAAGTCCTTTATAAATAATTTTCATTCATTTTTTTAGTTTATCTGACGCCATCTATTTGTAGATGCATGCAACTTAAATGTAAAAAAACTAAAATTAATTCATTAAATTTCATTAGTGAATTAATATTTGAAAAAACTGTATTAACATCCAGTGTCACCACTGCAAGTTCAAAAAAAAATGTATTTGAACTTGAGTGGATGAATAAAAAGTATTTTATTAGCGATTGAAAATTTGAACAAGATATATATAAGGAGAGTGTGAGCTAATAGAAGGAATTGAAAAATTAGTTCTTGGTGTGTACTACAAGCAGTTGCATATAATTTGCGAAATTATTCTCAAGAATTTCACTAAAAAATCAATTTTAGAAAATCGCCTCTAAAAACGTTTTACTTTTCCACACATATAGCAAAAATATCAGTAAACAATAAATAGAATTCCCCGAAAGAAATAAAGATATTAAAAATCGGCTTATACGAAAATAAGTAAACACAATGGATATTGTACAGCAATGTGGGAGACTGAATGAAAATAGACCGTAAAAATAATTATACTTTTTTTTGAAGCCGAAACATTAATACCAGAAAACAAAACCAGTGAAATTAAAAAAAAAAAAAAAAACCTATATTTTTATACCAATAAAAATTATATTTTTATAAAAAACATTTTTTTCCCAAAATTGTGTTTCATTTATCTTCGCTGTATTTGCATAATACAATAACTTCTCTTTAATTCCAGCCTGTTTGCAACCACGACCATTTTGTATTATTGAAAAATCAATAAAATTTTAAAGCGAATATCAAAGGTAAAATATTCTTTATAAACAGTTATAAGTTTACGTGTGCAATATTTATTGTGTTTAATATATATGTACAGATTAAACAAATGCATGTTTAATGTATACATATTTCATGAAAATGCGAGCAGCAATGTGCCGCCATCTGGTGGCCAAGGTCAACAAACACTCTAATCAATACTAAAAATACTGCCCTGTCGGTAGCCGATTATGGAATATATAAATGCCGAATTAAAGAGAAATTACTGTATGTGTGTGATAAACACTATTTTTAATATGGTTCCTATATGCATTTTTGACTCAGAAACATTTTAAAGTAAAGAAAATTGTAACCATATACACTCAAGAGCCAAAACATTATGACCACCTATCAATAACGAGTTGGCCCACCTTTGGCGCGCAACACAGCTTCAACCCGCCTTGGCATGGATTAATACCGACGACGACGATTTGTAGGTTGACGGAGCTCCTTGGTTTTTTAGGTAACCGTTAACTCCTTCTTTTGCATATGAAAGGGAAGTTACTTTAGCTTTAAGGCCATTGCATTAGTAATAAACAATTAAAATAGAGAAAAAATAAATGAAGAAGAGAAGTTTTTTTTTTTTTTAATAAAGTATTTAAAATAAAAATAATAATAATTATATTTTAATAATTAAAAAAGAAAAGTAAAAAGAGGAATTTGAAGAATTACAAACTGAAAGTAGTTAAAAATTACAAAAACGTTCCAGAGCAGTTTGTTAAGAGTGAATGAAATGGTAATGACGGGAAAATCTGTGAATCGTACAAGGTCAGTTGCAAGTGAGTGATGGAAAATCAGAGCCTGGAGAGGGAAACAAAAACGTTTCGACTATTCAAGCAGCAGATGGATTAATACCACCACTTAATACCAGTTAAATACCACTTCCACCTGACCACGTGCCTTCCACGTCATCCAGGCGAGTTCATTGCAAAATGTAGGGATGGTCATAATGTTTTGGCTCTTGAGTGTAGTATGCATCAATAAAGTTCCATTTCTATACCTGCATTAAAGAAGACAAATGAACCAGCACTCGTGAACTTTGATTAAACGGTTAAAATTGTTAAATTATTAACAATTGTTAATGTTAAGATTCTTTTCACATCAAAAATTGCAACTATAGGTTATAAGCTGCTATGGATTAAAGGAGGGAAATTATGGTCTATATCTAATAAAAATCTGTGAATATACAATAGAAGGGTAATAAAATGGGTAAAGAAAATTCATTAGTTTTTGGGCTTTTATGAAAATTATTTGAATTTAATTATACAAGATGCTAATTTAACTTTAAGTTAATTTTTTTATCAAAACATTATTTCTGAATTATAACAAATTTAGAGTATAATAAACAAATAATAACAGTAAATTAAGTGTTAAGAAGTTTAAATGTGCAATCAATACATAGAATGACATCTATGAAACATGAACAAGTAAAAAAAACCAAAGACATTCATTTATTTTATTTTATTTGAGCAGCTAGTAATGCAGTATCTTTCACCTGCATACACACAGATAAATAAAAAAAAAAAACTCATACATACACAAATCACATTTTTTCAATAAGGAACTGAACAATAAAATATGTGCCATGCTTAACAGTGACATTGCAAACAAAATTCAACAATAACAATGCCTCTTCAGCAAAGTGACTAGATTCATGGATTCATAAACAGGAACAAAAAACATACAATATTTAATTATAATATACAAAAATATTTTAAAAAGTAATAATTTTCTAATGAATTTCCATTTATTGAAAGATATTTAACCCTTTCCATACTGATTAGAAATTTTATAATGCCAGCAAATTAGTTTAAACAACTTATGGGTAGTAAAGTATAGATAGATAGATAGATAGTCCAATGAATGGATGGAGAATGATTTCCGGGGGGGAAAAAATCCTACAATATAGCAATTCCCAACTTTTCCTGGTAATTTCTTTTTTAAAAAATGGAAAAGAAAAGCATCATCAAGACTATTATAAAATAATTAACAACCAATTTAAATTCTTCTTGCGCTTGATTTTGATTTATCTTTTTAACAACTGTCAGAAATAAATTTTTTCATATTCCTAGACACTTATTTTATGTATCATGTTTATGCAAGGTCTTTATCAACTGTAAGGAAAGACTGAACCTGCAATTTTAATGAACTTAAAAGAAAGCTAATCCAAAAATAGGTTAGTATGTAAGTAAAATTGGGGAAATATTAAGCATCCAAGATATTGATAAAATTTTTTGCCATTCCATTCATTGAAAAATTAAAACCAAGATTAATTTTGGAAAAGCAATTATAAGATAACTTAAATAATATATGATTAACCAATGTGCTTTGTTATAGTGAACAATTTATTTTAGAATTCCCCACTTTTTCTCACAAGTAGGTATCAGAAAAACATTTTCAAAACAAAATAAAAACTATTTTTTAAGCTGATATATTGATTTGAATAAAATAAAATGAAATAAATAAATTAATTAAAAATATTAAGATAATATATTGAATTGAATACAATAAATATGTAGCAGATTCACAAAATCAATACATCTGCAGATCTTCAAAAAAGAAAAATCTTCAAGCGTCAATCAAATGACGTTTTCAAAATATAAAAGAAATTGATGTTATTCACTTAAAATTATTTTTCATTGGGTTATTGCTAACAATACTTTTAAGAATGGAAAGGGTTGCTAATGAAAATTATATATAAAAAATGAAAAATTCATCACTCTCAAAACATGTTTCCATTTCAAATTACCGTTCATTTAAATCATAAGAGTAATCCATCTAAAAAGCTATTTTAATATTTCTACCTTATTACTTGAAGTGGATGGACATTTGACATCACTTTTAAATCACAATTATTTCATATATGACAAGACAATGATTAATTCCTTGATATGATGATTACACAATAGGCAAGAATTGGGTTACCACTACTTAGAGCCTACAATATTTTTTTTTTTTTTCTCTCAGAATACAATTCATTTAATGCAGATAAAATTAAGCTTTTTAAGGTTTGTTCTGGTAAAATTAGTCATAAAAAATAACTGATTAAAATGTTAGCATATAAACTTATTTTAAAAAGTAAGAAATTGATAAAATATATACTAAAATAATTCAGTTAAAAATAAATAATAAAACAGTTTGCTAACAAATTTAGCTTAAACATTTTTTAATATATAATTGCTTGAAAACTATGTTATAAAATTTAATATGCATTAATACATATAAAAGATCATTTTTTTGCCATAAATGCACTTAAATAACATTCTTTTCTTCCTTAAAAAAAACAACCCTCAAAAATCTGCCACATAATTTATATTTAAAAAATACACTGAGAATTTAGATAACATTTTTAAAAAACCTTTTCAATTCAATCATAACACATTATATCGAAGGAATAAAACTTGGCGAAAAAAAATCAAGAAACTTTATAAAAATAATTTAAATCCAATAATTTTTTTCAAATTTAAACTACGTCATAAAATTATTACAAAAAAAATCATCTTACATAATCATTCTGCAAAAATTAAATCCTTTTCAAAGCAAGAATATAAATTTTGTATATAAATAAACTGTAACACTTGTTTCATAGCACTTGCAATCAATTGTAAAATCATACTTTTTAAACCAATATATGCATTATATTCACTTAAATTAGTTTAAATATGAAAGAGACTATTACATGTGACTAAAAGTATAAACAATTGACTAAAAGACTAACACAAAAAAGGAATGTGAAATCATTTTTGGAATAAGGCAGCTTTAAAAAATATCATTCACAAAACAGATATGACAAAATAGATAGCTAATGCATTTGTACGATCAACTCTAATAGATTTATGTGAGTTTAAAATCACACATTAAAACAGGAACTGAGATGGCTTATGTACACTGGCACACTTTGGTAACTATGACTATCTAGATTCTATCACAAATAGGGGAGCAGTTACTTTCAATAGTCAAGATTGCATGTGAAACTTTACAAAGTTTGAAGAGGAATATTTCTAGAAATATAATTTACATGGATAATTTATATTAATGAAATTCATTACAAAACAACATTACATTTTTAAGGTAATTTTTTAAAAAAAATTTATAGTTATGCATCGTTATCGCTCACTAAGTTATGCATAGTTATACGGTATTTGAACTATTGATTTAATAATGCTGTAAAGAAAGTATCAGATATAGAAACTCCCATATTCAATTTTTAAATAATATCAATCTCAATTTATAACAAAATGTCAGCGGACAATAACATCAAATTAAATACTCCGTTTAGATACTCAATATTAAAAAAATATCTGAATGTGAGTAAAATATTCTATATAGCACTGAATTAATTAATTTATCATTTAAACTTCTATATTAGTAACTGTTACTTAGCTGATTTTGAAGTTCTTTAACACTTGTTTTAATTTTATGAATTAACAATTTTTATTTTGAGAGGAAATGCTAAAAAATATTTGGTGTAAGGATGTGGTTTTTTTGTTAACATAACTAAAAGAAAATTTAAAGTAACCAAAAAAATGTCTATAATGTGATATAAGAATCACTTAAATCAATAAATATTTCTATTCAAACAATACAAAGTTACATACATTAATCTTATTTTTATAAGTTAAAATTCCTTGTTTATGCAAACAAGAAAACTGAAGGACTCTGTCCCATCCTATTTGCTTAAAATATGTACATATAAGTTAAAAGGAATGATACCTCTCGCATTGAAAGAGATTGGTTATGACACTAAAACATCAACACTAAATAGTCTTATGGAATGACCATTGTCCAGAAAAATCACCATTTCTTTGGGTATGATATAACAGGCCAAACACTGTGACGTCGTGAAGGAGACGATGTTGTAGTTGGTGTACGAGATGTAGCTCTTAGTTTCTCCACATCTCTTTGGATGGAAGAAACTTCAAAATGGTTATCTCGTTCATTTTTGTCCTTTTCCAAAATTCTGAAGAGAAAAAAAAACAATAATACTTAATAAAAATCAATTTTATTATGTACACACAAAAGTTGTTAAAACTAAAAATGATTTCTAGCTTATAGATACTAAAATAATAATAAAAATATATAATATAGTTAACAACAACTAAAATTTGAAAACTACATGACCTTTTCAATTACTAACAATATTTTTATTACTCATATATAGTATAAATGCATAATAATTTATAAGAGTAGCACAGTAATGTGATTTTTGGTAATTCTTCACAGTAACTTAATAAATAAACTTTTTTTTTTTTTAATGTATATATGCATATATTCAAATGATTCATTTAGAATACAATATTTCTGTTAATGCATGCAAACTTATATAAATATTTTGCAGCACATTTCTCATTAAAAAATTCATTTTTTTTTTTTTTTTTCATTTTAATGTGTGCTTGTATATTTCTTTTGTAAAAGGATAACAGTTAAAAAAAGAAAAAAACGACCACACAGAGAATAGCTAATATTATTTATCTAATACATTCTATTCTCAAAAAATAAAAATCACCAATTATTTTATTTAGATGATTTGTTTGTAACCATTATTTAAAACCGTTTTGTATACAGATCAGTTTAAGTTCAATTTATCCTAAAAATTAAAATAAAAAAACAAGAATGCTTGGTAAAAGATAAGGATAAATGGAAAAGACCGTAAATAATTGGGCAATATTATTAATGCTACTTATTTTCAGTTAATAAAAATTTGACTTGACTTCAGAGAGAAATATCTCTCTGAAGTCAGTTCTTTACACATAAATTCTCTACATGTTTGTACCAACTTAAATTAATCTTAATGTTTTATCATTAAATCAGTTTTAATCAATTTCAAATGCTTATGGTTAAATATCAGAATTATTATTCGTTATTATTATTATAATTTATATATCAGAATTATTATTCATTATTATTATTATAATTTATATATTTTATTTCAATTTTTAAATACATCATTTTCTTCATAAATCTTTCAATCAATTCACTTTCTTTTTTGCAACAACTGATAAATTTTGAAAAATTAATAAATTTATGCTTTTATACTGTGCCTCATTTGTACAATATAATTCACTTTTTCAGCAGACTTTTGTGTAACTCACACCAAAAATTATGCAGACAAAATAATTTGCAAAAGGTATTAGAAAACATTCACTAAGGATATAATTAACTTTTATTTATAAAATGTCCTTAGCGAATATATTAGTTTCTGAAATAAATAATTTAAGAATTTCCATTAAAACAAAACTTAATTTTTTTTTTTGCATATTTCCTATAAAATAATATAAAACACGAATATTTAGCATACATTATAAACTGAAAGAACAAATTCTCAATACTTATTAAGAGCAGTATAAGAAGAAAATATCAAAAATTCAAGGAAGTGTCAACAAACATAGACACATACCCATTCTTGAGCATCTGGTTGTCATTCTTGAGCTTCCTGCAATCAGCTTCCACCTGAACTCTCCACTCTTGTTCTCGGGAGAGCATGTCACGCAGGTTGGACAGCTCCTGGTTGCAGTTTTCAAAACGCTCCTTCCACTCACGATGTTCTTGTTCCTGGAGGTCACTGTAAACAAAAAAAAAAAAAAAACTGATTTCACATGTTAAAAAATAGTGAAATTAATAAATTAATAATGATTTCTAAAGCAATTCTAAAAATTCAAATTTCTAAAAGCAATTACATCACAACTCTTAAAACTGATTATTGTAGGAAAGTGTAATTTTTAATACTCGCTAATTGCTCAAAATGATACTCACAAATAAAAAAAAATAACACTATTAGAAACAGTATTTTTATAATTAATAAGAAAAAGTAAATATTATCATTTTTATTTATCATATCACATTATTTATGTTAATATAAAGATACTGCTTACTAATAATTAAATAAGAAAAGAATTTTTATTTTTACGTAATATTTCATTTTTTTTTTTCACTGTAAAAAGATTTTACATTTTGACAAAATATTTATCTGTTAATCTTTTATGTATTTTGAGGAAAAAAAAAATTGTTTTGATTCAATAGTTTATCATTATTATGTAATTAAGCAGATTAGCCAACCTCACACTGAGTATACACTGAAATTATTACCCTAGATAAGGAATTGATGAGATATTCTATTGTAGTCATCACTTTATCAACTCAGATTACATAACAATTTTTAATATTTTCTTTCATATAAAATATGAAAGCTTTCAAAAAACTTTACACTTTTTATTTTAGCATTGCCCAAACGGTACCCTATAATAAATCTTGCTAATTTCCCTTGAATATGTAAATAAATGTGTATCCCATTTGATGAAAGATGATTTATTTGTCATAATATAAATAGCAGTTAAAATTTCATAAATATAAAAAAACACAATTTGACAGCTTACCGTAATCTATATATTTTTTCCCTATATCGTTCCTTGTGTTGCTGATATTTCAGAGATATGATCTCCAGCTGTTGTTGAACAGATTCCAGTTGTTCTTTCAAAGTGGAAGACTCTTCTTTCAGCTGTTTCACCTGGTCTCCAAAATTAGGGTCCTGTTCAAGAAATCAGAATTTTTTTTTTAATACATTCATAATGCAATACTACATTGCATTACATTAAGTAACTAGCAAACTAGCAAAGATATTTCTAACATATTGCTGAAATTATTTACATGAAAATGAAACTTCGGTTTTAATATGAATCATAATTTTATTGTAACAGTGCAGAGAATTTTTTATATAATATTGGAGATATTGTCAAATTAATTATAATTTTTATTTTGAAATTGCCTAAAATGCAAAATCTATGATTGTTAAAATTTCTGAGATATTTAATGTGGATAATGAATTCTGTAAAATGATTTAATTTAAAAGTGAATAACCTTAATAAAATATTTATATGCAAAAATAATTGCAACATGCAATATTGTGCTGAATGTTTTCATTTCTCCTCCTTCCTTTCCTCTGGCGCTCGGTACTACAAGTTTCGGGTTCGAGTCCCGGCATTGCCATGGATGTTTGTAGTAGTTCAGAATCCACTTTAAACTGTAGGTCCCGGTCTCTTTTAGCCTAAAGTGTGCACAAGATGACCGTAGAGCGACAAACCAAACCTCCTTCCTTTCTATAGAGGCCATGCAACTGAGGTGTTATTTGTATGATGTTGTTGACATATAAAAAAAACCTTATAGGCCAATATTTAAATTATGTTAGCAATAATGATATTTAAAAAATGTCTGGAAAGATTGTTTTTTACAACAAAAATAAGTTTTAGGGATTTCTTTTAAATGAAATTTGATTGAAAATTCTTGTTTTAAAAAAATTAAAATGTAATTTATTTAATATATCGGCATAAATCATACAAAGACAGAAATGCATTTAAATGATACTAGTTAAACTTACTTGAATATTTGGCCTATTGTCAAGCATTTTGTTGATGTTTTTGGCATTTGCCTCTTTGGTTGCAATTTTGTTGTAAAGAGATTCTCCTAAAAAAATTTTTTTAGTTCTCTGGAAACATATTTTTTACCTATGTATTATTTGCAAATACTTTAAATAGTAAAACTAAATAAAAATATTTTTAAATAACCTATTTAATTTTTCATAATTTTCTGTTATTTTTAATTAAAAACATTTATGGGATAATTTATTTATTTATTTAATAGTAATAGCAGTTATTATTTAATTTATTTTCAAAGTTTTATAAAAAATTATTAGTGATTAAAAAAATATACATCATTTTGCCAGTTAAAATTGTGGAGTAACTATTTTAAATAAAAAAGTATTTGCTGGAAACTATTATAATCTCTGTGCATACTATCAAAATGTTTCAGACTCAAAAAAATGTGATAAATTATGAAGATTCTCTTTAAGCCACTTTCAATAAATTTTCTTATATTTTACAAAATTACATTTTAAAAATTTAGAAAATTCAATTTAAATAATTCTCAATCTATTAAATTTAATAACTAAATATATAAACTTCAGACACTAAATCATTTAAAAAAAACAGTTTTAAAAATTAATGTAATTATACTCTTACATATATATTAAGAAATAAAAAATATGTCTAATTCATTAATTACAATTTAATTAGAATGTAATAAAACAATAATATATCTAAATATTTTATAATTTCTGGTATAATGGTAATATTAGTTGGTTATTTAATTTATAATTTAATAAATTTCTCAATCTTATTTTGAAATCAATGCAATATTCAAACATGCAATAATGTTGTAAAAAATCAATAAATAATATAATTTATTATTTATAATCTACTTGGACAAAAAAACAACAACGAATAATATTCCTTTACAATCATTATTAGCTTAATTTTTGTAATTTTACTTTTATTATTGCTATTAGCCAATATAATTTTAAGAATAAATTGAACTCATATAATAAGTTCAAAATTAATTAAAAATATCTTACTTCGAACTCTGGTTGCTTCACGTCTTAGCTGATCTTCTAACTCGTCAAATTGTGCAAGAGATTCAGACAACTAAAAGAAAATAAATGGATTTTTATTATCATATCAAATTATATAGTTTGATATAATTATATTTACATTTATTTTTATAAATTTTTAATTAAAATTGTACATCTGAATGAAATGTTTTCTAAAAGTTAAGTAAAAGTAAATAATTCCATAGAAATAAAAATTCTGGTATCAAATTTTTTTGACGAAAAGATTCTCTTTTCCTTGACTCATACATTAATTCAGGTGTTATCCAAAATATCTTACAATATTTCGTTTAATTATATTGTTACGCAATATTGGTAACATAATATAATTTAAAAATGTGTGATTAATAAAATACTAGATATAAGAATAATATATAAATATATATAAATGTTAAAATACATAGGTTATTATTATTTTTTCCTCTTTGCTAAAAAAAAAGCAATGTATTAAAACCTATGTTTGACATTTTATGAAATTCAAGTTAATTTCATTCAAAAAATATATTTGCTGAATAATATTCAAAATAAATACAAATTCAGCAAAATGTTACATAACTTTAAAAATAATATGAAAAATCTCATATTTTTCTCAATAAGATTCACATAATAATTATCCTTTTTAATTTTTTAAACCATATCACATAAATTTGAAATATACTTTAAAGGCAATAAGAAAATAGCAACAACTAAATTTGAAAGACAAAATGACTAACTGTTTTTTAAAAACTACTTGGGTATTCAAATCAATTTTACTGAACACAAAACAATAAAATAATCAAAGAAAATTATTTAGTAGAAAAGGAAAATATTTTACATTTTAAAAATATTTTTTTGTTAAAATATTTATAAATTTATGAAAATAATTCATTTAAAAAATGAAGCATGAAACTGTGAAAACAATAAAATGCATAATTTACTTTGAATGCCAAAGTCTCATTATCTATCTCTAATTGCTTATTGGTTCGCTCTAAAATCCGCACTGTCTCGCATTGTTCTCTTATCTGCTTTTGCTGATCTTGGCAGTAGGTCTTCAATCTTTCCACCTCTTCCTTCATACTTTTCATTTCTTTATCATGGTTTCCATCCTGAAAAAATTTGATCCAAAATTTTAACTAAAATACTTAGTATTTAAAAATTTTTTTTTAGAATAAACAACATACAAATTAATTTAAAGTGCTTTAGCTTTAAAAAAAAATTCACAATTGAATCTAATAAATAATGAATTACCCTTTATTTTTATCATTAAAAAATTGTATTACTATATTATGAATCAACATTATAAAATCTTAATATAGAAAGGCAAAAACTTTTAGGTTTCATTAGGTCTAAATTACCAAATTTGATGACAGATCTTATAAAATTCAACCAGAAATTGCAAAATTTATTAAATGATGTAAACTGTATATTAATTAATAAAATTAATTTAAATAAATTGATTAGAAAAAAATAATCCTTTATTTATTACATGCAGTTGACAAGCTAGAATAAAATGGTTTGAATCTAATTCTCTGTCTATTTAAATATGTTTTTGCATCTTATCTTTTCCCCTAATCAGATAATGCATATGAAGCTTATAACTAACTGAAAAGTGACTTGGATACATTAAAAATATTTAACACACTTCAAGATTTTCCTTGAGGTCGAATTTTGGACTCCCAGTAATTTTTGTAGACTTATGAAAATTAATTAAATATTTTGTACTGTTATGGATTGATTTATCCTGTAATTTATAAAATAAAGGTAAAATGTTAAAATAACACTAAATACATTATCAAGAATTTTATTTATATAATTTAAAGAGAAAGAACTACGGTTGAAGAATTTAAATATTGATTTTAATGCAAAATATTTTAACAATACTTTAAGATACAATTTTTTTTTTTTTTAATTACATCAAAAATTACTTTTAATATTTAAATTGTTTTCATGATTTTTATTCAATAGATTAAATACATTGTTTTAAAATATTGAACATAAATAATATTAAAATAAATCATAGAAGTAAAACATATTTTTAAAAGCCAGAATGGCATAGCAGAAATTTATTTGTTATGTTCACTTATTTTATCTTAAAAAAATTCTTTTAATTCAGAAGAAAAAAACATTTATTATTACATGCCAACTTTCACAAACGCATGCGAAAACATGGAAATTCTGAAATAAATTATAAATATTTTTAACTAAGCTCTGTTATTACAATTGATGAACTGCAGCTTTATATATATATATATATATATATTTTTACACGCATACATATATATAATTTACACGCATACACACACATATATATATATATATATATATACATGTGTGTGTATGCGTGTAAATTATATGTGGCATATCAAAAAGTAGTCATACAGGAATTTAAAAAGTGGTTCTTTTCTTACCAATATATGTTGAACCCATGGCAGACATGTGGTGTCTTTATCTTGCTGTTTAGCAAGATGTGTGACTAATTCTTGTAACTGCAAGGGAAAAAAATTCTTTCAGATTACCATAATTTAAATTTAAATTCAAAACAAAATAACATTAATTTTATCTTATTCATTACATCTTTCTTTTTTAAGTTGGTTAATTAAAATAAAAAAACTAACAAGAAATATTAAAATATAAATATTTTTAATATTAACAACTTTTAAAAATGCAAAACAACATTGCTTTTTATTTATTTATTTTAAATTTGATAAATGTATCCAAAAAATGAACCATGATTTCTACAGAAGAAATGCTGAGTTTTTGAAATAAAGATATTAAATTATAACAATAGATATATTTGAAAAAGGTATTTTGATGCAATAAATTTCATATTATTAAATATGTTGATATTCAATAAATAAAATAAGTTCAATAAGAATGGTAGTTATAACAGGAATGAAAAATTGATGTTTAAGACCAGGCTGCTGAGTATAATAATGAAACAATACATAAATAACCTCAAATAAATCACCAAATTAAAAAAAAAAAAAAATCTTACCATTCTAAAAGAAAAAATGTGCCAGAAAGTTAAGAGTTAATTAATCTAGATTAAATTTTTAAAATTCCAAAGAAAATATCAGAAAAGGAAAAGATAATATAAAATTTTGCTCTGCCATATACTGATATGTAGTGGAATATTTTCAGAAAACTTTCTTAGTATAAAGTTAAATTCTTTGACTATCATTGCTTTAAAGAATCCCAAAAATTTCAAGTATCTAAAAATTACTACGAAAGTTATTTTACTTCTTTTAAATATTTTTCTCAGTTCAACTAACTTTCCTTCATATCACTTTTATTACTCATTTAGATCTAACTAATTTTGATTATGCAGAAAATATTTACATAAATTCATATATGAATAATGAATAACAAACATAGTTAGATTATTTTTGCACATTTACATTTTGGTATTTTTATTACTCAAGTGGACCTTTGACAATGCTATTAAAATATTAGTAACTTCAGGAATAAAACATCAGAAGACAATACTCAAGAATAAGTCACTTCAGAAAAAAATTGAAGAACATGCATAGATCTAATCTAGATTACAAAATCATAAAGGAAGGCAAGAAAAATAAAAGGAATTAATGGCAAAAACAAAAAGATGATTAGATTTAAATTAAATAGGTGAATCAATCATTCAAGTATTTGGTGTAACCCAAAATGAAAAGACAAACTTCTATTACAAAAATAAGCTTAAGGCATCTACAATTAGAGTTTTTAAATGTGAAAAAATGAATTATTGAGTTTTTAAGCACATAAAAAACTTTCAAATCATTTATAAAGAAAATAAACTCTATAAATATTGATATTAAATAAATTTCTTTAATCTATTTTACCTAAAAAGACATATGTGGTACAAAAAATTTTTTTTTTACCTTTTGGCTAAGTTTGCTAAGCTCTGAAGTGAGTCTGTCATTCTCAGCAGTGAGTCTCTGAAGTTCATCTTCATGAACTTGCTTCAACTGCTCTTTCACATGTTTCATGGCCTCTTGCTGATGTCTGATTTCTTCCTCGTATTCATCTCTGCACAAAATAAATACATTATAATAATGAAAATATTACCAATTCATTAATTACAACATTTTTTTCACTTTAGTTTCAATTTCCGTGAAATATAAAAAAAAATTAAAAAAGCAAAATTTATAATCTTTTTAGAACCTGCCACTAAGCATGAGAATTTAACAAATAATTTTATAAAAATGGATTATTAATATAATGAGGCATTTTAATAATATTGTATGTGAATGAAAGGCATTCAAATTAATGAGAAATATACAACAACCAAATACTTTTGTTTTATAATGTTTATTCAAAACAAATGCTGACATCAAACAAATTCATACAACATATAAAAGATGAGTTTGCAGCTATAATGCAGGTATCCCCATTATTTTATATAATTTTGATCATGTTTTATTTAATTTTGTTTTCTATTTTTAATATCGATTTCAATCACCTCATTGTTTGATAGCCTATAAAGAAATATTGCCATGAATGTTTATTTAGATATTAGCATTTTAAATAAATGCATTATCACAAGAAAGAGTAGGTATTTGGCATTTAAAACAAATATTTCTAACAAAATTACAATTGCTTCATAACATTTAATAATAATTCATAGTCTTTCTTAATTTACTAATTTTTATATTTGGTATGCGCCGAATAAACACAGAACAAAAAACAAAAATTATTATAATTTGAGAAATTAAGGATTTAAAGATGATTATAACAAAAAAACAATTTGAAGGTAAACTGATAATTCAGAAGAACAGTTCAACCATTTTAAACATATATTTTACATTTTATTAAATTTCTAAATAAATGAATTAATGATAAAATATACTTAATACTTAATATACTTAAAACATTTTATAAAAAATAAATATATGCTTGCAACTACTAATTCATTTGCAAGTGTTGACTTTTCTGCATAATACTTATTAGAAACTCGATACTTAAGGAGACATAAATTTCTTAATATTATTTAATATATGTGTCTGTAATACAAGTTAATTGTTTGTATATGGCATTGTTTTACACTTAATGACTCTAAAATAATTTAATGAATTTAAATCTAAATGTGGCTATTGTATAGAATTAAAAATATTATAATTTTAATACAATAAAATGCCTTACTATTATTGATAACAATGTCTCATATTCAATTTATTCAAACATTTTATTATTATGTTACACAAATTTAAATTATTATATAACATATGAAATTATTTATATAATAATAAAAAAAAAGTATCAAAATTCTGTTACATATAACAAAAGCTATACAGCACTTTTATTAAACCAAATATGATAAATTATGTTTCCAGTACACTTTATCTTGCAAAAAGTATAATTGCAAATAAAGTTATGCAATATTTCTAATTCAGAATTCACATTATTATTATTATTATTACATCTCACATTGTTATTATTATGTCTAAAGTTTTTGTCTATGCATATTTAAATAAAATATGAGACTATATAAATTAAATTTATAAAATGAAAGCCTTGTTTATTGTAATCTACGTTAAGTTAAATATTTTCAGATGTTGAAAGACATTCCTTTTTAAAAAATGTGAATCAGCAATGCAATGTTTTTTTTAATTGTTGTTTTATCAAAAAGTGCATATAAGTTTAAACATCTTTGCATTTAATTAAAAAAATTTTACAATACAATTAAATAAGTAATATAAAAATCAATATTTGTAATACAAGATCAAGAACAAGAAATATTGTCTACAAATCGATTTCAAATTTACAGCAGAAAAATTTATTAAATTAAGAAAAATAATGTATGTAATATAAATGAAAATGCATTTTAAAATATCAATTTAAAAAATAAATTTGTTAAGAGCCTCCTAAATTCTCCTTCCTACAAAAGTTTATTCTAATTATCTTTGTAATATAATACATAAAATTAAATAAATTGACTTTTCTAACATTTGTAATAGCTTTATAAATGCAATTTAAAAAGATGAAATTAATTTAATACAAAAAAGGCAGAAACGTAAAATTGAAAAATATGCAGCAACAATAAAAATTGAAAAAGTGTATGATGCTAACAAGAAAGTGTAAATAACATAACAAATTTACATATAGTTTATATATATATATATATATATAAATAAAGATAATTTTAATTGAAATGAAAAATGCTGCATCTTACTTTTGACGATCTAATATCCTCTGAATATAAGGAGAACTCAGTTTCAAGCAGTCAGGTAAGTTTGAAGAAATGCGAATCAACTGTTCACATTTCCTTCGTAAAAAGCAGATTCCTGCTCTAGCTTTGTTTGTAATCGATTCCTCGTGTCAAGCAAATAGGCAAACTGCTCAACAACACCGAGGTCGGCGATATCGGAAAGTCCTTCTTCGATAACCATTTGACTAATTTCTTGACTAACAATTTTTCCAGAGTTTTGGCCTCTAAAATTGAGCTGTTCTTGGAATCTTTTATTTTCTTCTTCCAATTTGGAAACCTTAACCTCCCAAGCATTGCACATTTGTTCCATGCAGCTTCGAATTTCCTGAAATAAACAACTCAGTTTAAAAATACATATATTTTCATTCAGATATAAAAACAAAACATTAAATACATATCTATGTAAATAAACATTCATTTAATAGAATGATAACTACTAAACTATAATATTAAATCTGTATTGTAATAATTGCTAGTAAAAAATAATTTAGTTTTGTCCCAATATTAAATTAAAAATATAATTTAATTGTTATATTAAAAATATAATTTAATTTATTAAGTTTAGATTTCATAGACAGAAAAAAATAATTAAATTACACTATCTTATGAAATTAAACTGGATACCCTACAGGATTATGCATATCAAGTAATACTTTAACAATAGATAACTGATTTATTTTATAAAAGCTCCTACAGTAAAAAATAATAATATTACACATGTTTCTATCAAAGTGCTACTGCAATTTTGTGCAAAATAACTAATTCATTTTATAAGTTTAATTTTTTTAAGTTTGTATGGGCATATTTGATGAGCAAAAATTAAAGAAATCCAGCTAAAAAATTAAATTGAATATTTTACACATACAGAATTTTTATAAGTTGAATAAAAACTATTAATAGAGGAAATATAGCATATTGCAGAAATTTTTCAATAATAAACAGATAAACATTAATTTAAATATTTTAATAATAATATTAACATATTATTTATTCATATAACTGAATAAAAATTGCAGTTCAATAATGACCATCTTTCCATGAACTGTAGGTTAATAGAATAAGATTTGAATCATAGAAATTGAAAATTATGCCTACAATAAAAGAGACTTATCAATATTTTCAAATTTTTCTCATGTATGGCAAATGTTCATTTCTTCATTACTCTGTTATATATAATTGGCAAAAAAAATTTGCTTTTTATATTAATTTTCAAATTGATCGCTATCCTTCATCAACCTACAAGACCCTTACTGAAAATCATCAGTAAAATTCCAATTTACTTGTTATTTCATTGTTATTATAGTCTTTCACTTGGTAGGCATCTAGACCAAGCCCACGAACCTGTATAGACTCATGGTTGAAGGGAAAGGGGAAAGCCTCTGTTGTGATGGAGCACCTAGGTAGAAGTCTGACTTGGCTACGTGATGCTCTGCAGTCATACGAGATTGGGACGTATGGCTTAAAGTGAATTCCGAATCACTAAAAACATCCATAGCACAACCAGGACTAGAACCCGAAATCTGCGGCACCAAGCGCCAGACACTCAGCCATTCAGGCCCCAAATAGATTATATACATTAATACATTAAGTATAATAAATATATAATTAAGTTGTTGTATTGCCAATGAAATTTTGCCAACATGAATTTCTTTATGCTTTAACAAATTTGTTAACATGAATAACTTTATGTATATAAAATAGAGAATGGAAATACTTGCCTCCAACTCGTCAGACTGTCTTCTGCTGAGTTTATCGAGCTGGTGGCGCAGGGAGATGCAGTTGGTCTCTGCATCCACCAACCAACGCCATACATACAGCAGCTTGCGATCGTCCGGGAGGTTGGGGTCGAGGCCTTCTTCTCGGAATCGTTGCAGAATCTCATCCCATTCATCTTCATTCTAAAAACAAGTATACCACTTAGCATTATGCTGAAGTTACAATTTATAAAATAAAAAATTATGAATTTTCTACATAAATACTGGATTTTCATACACTTAACAACCACAATATTTTTAATAATCTTTTAGTTTAGACACATTAGAAACAGCAAATATACCAAATTTATAAGACCAGAGTATTCATTTCTTGAGTGAACCAGTTGTTCCCATTGCAATTTAAATATAGTCTTAGAAATATGAAGTCAAAGAGGCGTGCAGAAGTTTAATTTGAATATGATAGAAAGCTCTTACTCATGTTCACATCTTACTCATGTTCACATCTGAATTAACCACTGACGAATTAAGTGTCTAGGACTCTGGACAACAGAATAAGAAAGAATATTAAATAATTTTTAGACATCTTGTTTTATCATCTTCAGCATCTTTATCATTTTCACTGTAACATCATAATTATTATTTAATTCAAATCAATACACATAATTTCATATTGAATCATTGAAATACTTTTTTAAATATAAATTTTAATATACAGATAATACACAAAAGAAAATATTACGCTTATCAGTTAACAGAAAAATTCTTTATAAGATCAATTTAACATAAAATATGTTTCTTTCACTAAAGAATAAAGATAACAGTTTGCTTATAATAATTTGTGCATGGATTTATCTTTCAGAACCCTATCCTTGTGAATTGTCATATAAAAATATGACTTAAATATATATATATATTGTGTATGTGTGCATGTTTTAAATGATTTAGTACTGCATGTTACATCCTTTTTGGTAACAGTTTTAAAAAATAAATAAAAAAAAATTTGCCAATTAACTAATAATGCACAAATTTTTATTAAAAGAAAAATTACAATATATAAAATACTACATTCTAAATTTTATAAAATTACATATTGTCTTTTGAAAATTTCATAGCTATGTAGTTTTATTTCATATGATTTTTCTGTAATGTTGTTAAATTTTTAAAAAATATTAAAAAAATTAAGCAAAATAATTTTAGACTGTAGACTGCTATATTAAGTAGACTGCTGTAGACTGCTTATTAATTAAAAAATATATTTTAACTTTCCAACATAATTTTCAGAGAAAAAACAAAATTGAATCTCTTATTATATTTATATAAAAATTTTTGTGATATAACTATTTGATTTTAAAACAATATATATATATATATATATATATATATATAAGTTGGAAAACACTAATCTTCAATCAAAAAATAATTAAAAAAAAAATTAAGATTCTATGAAAAAAACTTGAGTTTTGAATTGTCACTCATAAATAAAAGCATTTTGATGTGTGCAAATAAAATATACCTTATGAAATCTTTGAAATAGGATAAAATTAAATATGAAAATAGAGAATTTTTAAAGATTTAATTTGAAACATAAAATGTGAATTATTAGTTTTTAATTGGTTGAGAAAATTAATGTATTTTTCCATATTTCTGTATAAATACAAATTTTTCTATTTAACTAAAAGATGCACATTTTTAAATGATGACAAAATTTAGGAAGAATCTTAATTTTTACAAGATTGATTGATAAAAAACTTTTACTAATTATTTTATACACTTCTTCGCATTTTGAAGAGAAACTATAGTTCACTTATAGAAATAAAGTGATTATTCGTAAGAAACGATTTACATCGAATAATCAATAAATGATAGATTTAATTGACTAATATAATATATTATTCAAAATGATTTTAGTAATATTTAATTAAATTATTTAAATCACTAATTTATTTGTAAGAACTTTTTTAAATGTTTTCTTTTAATAAAAGGGTTTTGAGCGTTTTTTATATTTTTTTTTCTGAGAAAGGGCTATAATTAAATTGTCATTAATCTAATAACAATTTATGGCAATAGTTAAAAAATTACAATAATTAAAATAAACAATTTTTAGAATGATAATTTAAAAGGTGAACAAGAATGAACGAATGAATGCGAGAATCTCAAAAATTCGATTCATTGCAAAAGGACAAATTTGTAAATGTATTTTAATCAAACTGCAGAAATCAATGAAAGCCAAACCCGAAAGGGTTGTTCCGAAAAACAAATCCAAAACCCACCATTTTTGAAAAAATCCTTCCGTCAGGTCTTCGTTCCCATCAGTGACAGGCTGCACATCGCACTGTTGGTTACCCGTCTTTGTGGAAAGTAACAATAGAGCAGTTGGTATGGAGAAAACCGTTCATCCACATGGTCTTCACGAAGTGACAGATGTGCAGGGAAAGCCCATGTCGAGCAGGAAGAACTACTTCGCTCTCGTTTGCTTCCGTTCGAACGTTCTACTGCTGATTCGGACCTCTCCATCCCTTTTCTGCGCAACTAACGATTCCGCGCAGGTGTTTCCTCGTGCCCCTTTCCCACTCTCCCCCTTCATCGAATGACGCCCAAAAGCGCAATGCTTTCGTTTTCTTCCCGATCGTTTACACTGGTTTCCATTGCCACTAATTCAATGCCGAACAGAATATTTCCGAGGATTAATCCATATTCCAACCTTGAATGGGCCGTTGACTATCAAAGTAATCTATCTTTCAGGCGGGAAGTAATGGGACCATTTTCTTTTATTTTACTAAAAGATTTTCTCAATTTATGTTTTATAATTAGATTGCCAAAATATATTTATTCAATAATATCGTTATACAGAATAGTTTTTTTCGACAGAATAATTTAAACTGTGTCGTAGGGCCGTGTGTCTTAAACTGTGCGAATGGCCGTAGAATATCGAAGCAATCTTTATTTCATCGAGAAATAATGATACAATTTTTTTTTTTTATTTTATTAAAAAAATTTGCAATTTATATTTTTATAATTAGGTTGCCAAAATATGATATTTATTCAATGATATCGTTATATAGAATAGTTTTTTTTTTTCGACTGGATAATTTAAACTGTATCTGATTCTCCAGTTGTGAAAAAAATTAAAAAATGTTTTTTTAAAAAAATTGTTAAAACATTTTTAACATTTAAAACTGTTTTTAAAAAAATATACTTAGCCATATATATCCATCACTTATTATTAGTTATTACTATATTGTGAACAAATTATTTTTGACGCCTGAATACAAAAACTACTTATAATATGTCAATGTAAAGTAAAAAAATAAGAGGGAAGTAATGGGACATTTTTTTTTTTTTATTTTACTAAAAGATTTTCTCAATTTAATGTTTTATAAATAGGTTTCCAAAATATATTTATTCAATAATATCTCGTTATATAGAATAGTTTTTATCGACAGAATAATTTTAAACTGCGTCTTGGAGACGTGTGTCTTAAAAAACTGTGTGAATGGCCGTAGAATATCGAAGCAATCTTTTTATTTCAGCAGGAAGTAATGAGACAATTTTACTTTTATTTTACTAAAAAAATTTTTTAAATTTAATGTTTTATAATTAGGTTGCCAAAATATGATATTTATTTAATAATATCGTTATTAAAAAATAGTTTTTTTTTTTCAATAGGATAGGATAATTTAAACTGCATCTTAACTAAATCTCCTGTTTTTGAAAATTAAAAAATTTTTTAAAAAATTTTAAATTTTATTCATTTTAACATTTAAAAGTTTTTAAATTATACTTATCCATATTAGCCAATTATTATTAGTTATTACTAAATTTTTGAACAAAATTATTTTTGCCGCCTGAATACAAAAATTGTTTTATAATATTTCTAAGTAAGTAAAAATAAAATGAAATCCGTTCATTTAAATAAATGAAATCTGTTCTGTTTAAATAAATGAAATCTGTTTATTAAATAAATGAAATCTATTCATTAAATAAATGAAATCTGTTCTGTTTAAATAAATGAAATCAGTTCTGTTTAAATAAATGAAATCTGTCCAAAATCTTGATCTTTCATTAGTTTTTATGTTTAATAAGAATAACATCTTTACTTAAAATAAATGAAATGTCTTCAAGAATTTCATTTATTTTGTTTCATATAAACATGTTATTTTATTAACCATAAAAGATTAATAAAAGATCATGATTACATTCATTCTTAATAAATACCACTAATCATTAAATACATTAAAAGATAGCAATAAATATTCAATTTTTTTATATTATACAATAATTCACGTTATTTCTTAAATTTACAAACAAATATTATTACAAAAAATATTATCAAGTTCAATATTCATAGCTATTCATCTGCAGCATTCTTGTTTATTCAGTTATCATTTAAGATTGATTTGTCATTGCTGTATTTACCATATATTTTTGCGAGTGTCATGTTTTCGAATTTCATCAAATGCATGCGTAAAAACATGAGTTCAGCAAGATTTTTCAGATTTATTTAATTTTCAATCATTTCAAGGATTTTAGATTTTGTAACACAGATCTTTTAAATGCAAAAGTTTTATTTTTGTGCCACCGGTTTATTGTGGACGCCATGTTATTTAAGCCAAAACGACATGTATACACTTGATAATATTTTATATGAATTACTCCCATGTAAATTTCTTTTGTTCTTTTTTAAAGAAAGATTAAAAAAATTAAGATTATATACAAATTTTTAGTACAATTTTATTCAGTTTGCTGCTACTTTATAGCATTTCATACTATCGTTTTAGCACAAAGTTCAAATAAGACTTATGTCATATAGATTCTGAATAAAATTGAATAAACGTTGGAGTAAAATGCATATAGAAATTTGAAATTTTAAAAACTCATTGTTATTATTAAAATATATTTTGTTGTTATTAATATTACTTTTAACATTAATTTTCCTGTTTCTAAAAAAAATTTTGTAAACTGTTACTCACAAAAATCATTATCATAGTAACAATTCTTTACTTCAAATTTTAAATATATATTTTTTTAGTTTCAAAGCCATAATTAATAAATAAAAAATATTTTATGACAAACATATATATTTTGTAGAATAATAAAAAGAAACTAAATTACTTTAGTATCATATAGATGTATAAAATGCTTTAAATTTGTAAACATGTTGTTATTGTCTTCATTAATAGGAATTTTGAACTGATTTCACATGCTATTCGAACACCAATTACGTAACAGATTTAGACATGAATCATGGAATGCATTCCAACATGTTGTTACTACACCACAATTTTACACCTTCTAGAGTTAGCATCTGAGGATTCTTATCCTCCTTCCCAAGTCTAGTGAAAAGGACATTCTGGCTTACAGATTTATAGTTATCATTTCTGGTTTCGATTGAGACTTTAGGTTGTCGGTTTTAAAACGGATCATCAACAATTCAAAGTTAAAGTGTTATCAATCAAAACGATTCGGCCAAATTAGTAAAGAATATAACAAATGAAAAACTTAAAGCAAGTGAGAGCTACCAATAAATGAATGTTAAATTTCATTTTTAAATTTGTTTTCTTTTTTAAATATTATTTTGAAAATTTCCATCTTTTAAAAATTACCATTATGATTCTGTGATGAAAATAATAATAATAATAAGCATCTTTATAATATCAATATAATGAGGACTTTGAATCAAAAATTATACGTTTTTTTTTTAAATTACTTACTACAGTTTTCAGATTTAAATAGCCAAATAATATTCTGAATTAAATGTGTTAATATTAGTTTACAAAATATAATTTTTCAGAGCGTCGAAAAAATGTAAGTTTGAAATTGAAATTTACTTTATCTTTATAAAAAAACAAGAAGGGAAACAAGTTTTTGAACTAAGATACTATTTTTTAAATAATCTTATTTTGTTCTTTTAGGATAACAGTTCAAGGTTAAAAACAACAAACAAAACAAAGTTATTATTTAAAAAAAATAAGCATGGAAAAATCATTCCAAAACATCCACTTGCATCTAAAAAAAAACGATCAACTATCAAAACATTTTTATTAAAACAAAAGATCTAATTAAAAAGTTTGTTCTTATAAAATGACGAACTAGTACGTTCTGAAGTGTTAATCAAATAAAATTATTCATTAAATTCGATAACGAATTCGATTTACGAACTGATATTTATTTATTTTTAATTTTATTTTTTAAAGTTCTCGGTTTTCCAACCGAGTATCAACAATTCAAAAAGTTAAAATGTTATCAATCAAAACGATTCGGCCAAATTTGTAAACACTAAAATAAATGAAAAGTTAAAGTTTTAAGCGAAAGTTACCACTAAATGAGTGTTAAATTTCATTTTTTAATTTTTCTTTTAAATTTTAAATATTAGTTTGAAAATTTCCATCCTTTAAGTAAATTTCCATTAGGATTGCTATGACGAAAAAAAATAAATAAGGCATCTTTTATAATAATAATATATTGAGTTGTTTTTGAATCAAAATTATACGTTTTTTGAATTTAGTAACTATAGTTTTTCTGATTTAAATGGCCAAAAAATATTCTACAATTAAATGTGAAAATATTAGTTTATAAAAGAACTTTTCTCAGAAGTCGACAAAACGTAAGAAGTTTTGATAATCAAACTTACTTTACGATATTTATTAAAAATCAATGAAGAAAGGAACAAGTTTCTCAATCAAGATACTATTTTTAAATAATCTTATGTTTTCTTTTCTGATAACAGTTCAAAGTTAAAAAACAACAAATAGCATAATTATTGCTTTAAAAAAACATCGAAAAATTATTAAAAAAACACCGATCAACTATCAAAATATTTTTATTATTAAAAGGTGAACATAGTATGTTGTTTCTAATTAAAAAGTTTATTCTTATAAATGACGAATTAGAATGTTCTGAGAGTTGCTTAGAAGTATAAATAATTGATAAATTCAATAAATTCGATAACACTGAACTGACATTTATTTATTTTTTAATTTATTTTATTTAAGTTCTCCAGTTTTCAATCGATCATCAATAATTCCGAGGAAGTTAAAGTGTTATCAATTAAAACGATTCGTCCAATTTGTAAACGCTAAAAATGAATGTTAAATTTCATTTTTATTTTTGTTTTTCAATTTTGAATAATATTTTGAAAATTTCCATCCTTTAAGGAAATTTTCATTATGATTACTATGATATTAAAAAATAAATAAATAAACATCTTTTATAATAACAATGAGCAATATTACGCCAA